>CM022298.1:22400737-22661666 GCA_011799875.1 Thinopyrum elongatum
TCAATCTTCATCATTTGCAATAGGTTTGTATATTTTGCTAACACTATCAAAATATTCTACAATGATAGTTTCATCATGAGACCACACAACCCAAGAGTACTGTGCAGAAATAGCATCTAGAAACCCTTCATAGTAGTGATAGCATGCAAATCAATGCTTCAATGAAGGAAACCCTCTGCTGAAGTTAGACGACTGCTATAGTTAACTTCTAGCACACATGGTGATGTCTGGTCCATCATGTGGACACAACCATGAAATATCAGCCAATTTGTTTAAAGATTAAGCATAATGTGCAACTAAGTATCATGAGAGAACACGAACACATGAGAGAATGAACTACCTTACTACATGAATTTGTTGTGGGGATTGAGGAGATGTTGAAGAAGAAACATCCTCACCAACTGTGAGGGAGGCACCTAGAACTGTTGGTCCAACGACTGTGAGGGAGGCGGCTGGACCTAGAGGTCTAGCGGCTGTAGGGGAGGTGGCTGGATGTCCACCGGTTGTAGGGGCGCCGGCTAGAGGGGAGGAGGCAGCAACAGACGATGCAGGGGCGGCGGTTGGCTGGAGCAGCACCTACAGGGCTGGCGGCTGGAGAAGCACTTGCAGGGCTGGCGGCTGGAGAAGCACCTGCAAGGACCGCGACGACGGGATCCGCAATTGCAGGGCCAGCGGTGGTGAGATCCGATGCTGCAGGGTCGGCGGTGGCAGGATCCCCAATTACAGGGCCGACGACGGGAGCAACAACTGGTGGGCCGGGGCAGCAGGGGTGACGGATGGAGAGACGACCATAAGTGAGGATCTCCAGCTGGCAGGAACTATGGGGAGGGGGGGCAGCGGTGGCGGTTCCGCCATGGCACGCCGTGGCCAAGCAGGTTGGAATCGCGAGAGTTGTGTGCAGGGTGAGTTCTGCGGGGGAAAGAAAAGGTTTTTTTACCTAATGTTTTCCTTTTTTACCAGAGAAATAAGAGAGTGATAGGAGGGTAGTACTGGTTATTTTACATGAACTGATAGGGGTTATTCAATCTAACGGCGGAGTAACGATAATGGAAAATTGGGAACAAAACGAGCTTGTAAGCAGACAAGAGCAAAGTTGGTTTGTTCGATGGCAAATGAGAAATAGCAGAGGTTGTCTATGGTAAATAAGCAATTTGGTGAGCCATGAGGCAAGGACACAGGACCTTCGGCACCCCGAGCTGCGTGCGACGCACCATCCGGCGCTCGCCGACATGGATTGATCCAGACTGAATCGATTCGTAAGTTCAACCTTTTTAGTAAGGTTTTTTCCTTCTCTAGCCTTAGGTTTTTTTCCTCTAGTATTCCTTCTGATGAAGGTGCATTGATTTTGCTGGTTGCGACTGCAAAAGTGGAGTGAGCAATGAAATACATTTTGTCTGGTTTGCGCAATAGATTTGCGCAATAGAGTAGGGATGATTTCTTGTCTCGGTATGTTGAAACCGATGTATTGCACTATAATAATATCGATGCTATATACATCCATATCAAAATATCATGATTGCAAAGGCATACTACCATAACTATGTTTGTAATAAAGTATGTTTCTTAGGGACGTGTTTAATCGTTGCAAAAAAGCCGCAACATCCTCCCGCCATCCACCCGTGATCTTTGGTCAGGGCATGAGCCATGAGGCATGGACACCTCCGGCGTCCACGATCTGCGAATTCGCCGGCATGGATTGATCTAGACTGAGTGATCTATTGCTTTTTACCGACAAGCTCGGCCATTGCTCATTTAGCATCGAACAAACTAACGTTGCTCTTGTACTGCTTACAAGCTTGTTTCAAGCTAATTTGCCATCTAACTTGGTGGACTACTTCTATTACATAAGCAAAATGATGATTTTGCCCTCAATGGCAAATGAGCAACCTTGCCAATTGTTCCTTTTAACCATGTTGAACCACTTCTGATCAAATTATCAAAACTATTGAGATTACATATTTCTGTAAAAAAAATTGGTAGCAACTTGCTTGTAATTTTAGATCAACAAATTATAAAGAACAATATAATATTTTCATCGTAACACATAACAAGGATAAAAGGTAGCAACTGCTGGAGCTGGCTGCATGACAATATCAATATAAGATAACATATTCTCTAAAAAAATTGATTGTCCTGCTTGTAATTTCAGGATCAAGCAATTGTAAGCATGAAAACAAATATTTTCATCATAACACATAATGAGGATGGTAACAGGTCTCCAAATAGACATGGTACTATAGTCTAGTACAAGAAATTGAAATGCATATAGAGAGACCAATGTCCAGTATAAGAAACAAATCCTCTCATACTCTATGTCCAACCCTTACTCTTTGCATTCAAATCCTCCATGACCATAGGTAGTATACGGGGGACTTCCAATTTTTAGCAATCCTCCTCCTCCTCTCCATCTTGACTAGTATCTTCCTTCTAATTTTGTCCACCAACTGAAACAACATCATGCCTTTGTGCTTGTTGATCCAATTGTTGAAGCACTAGGCCAAATTGTTGTGCAAATAATCTACCTTTGAGGAAGTGGAAAATTTGCTCCTAGACCATAGCCTAATATGGTATTTTATCAAGTACTCTATTGCTTTAGTTTTTTCTCATGTATGGCTGCCATGTGGGATTCGAAAGCTTCTGGAGTCCATGACTAAGCCGCTGGCCACATATGGTTATCAAATACTTTACCATGAATTGTTTCTTAAAGTTGACAAGCAAGTGGGCATGCATTCCCTATGTTCAACATACTTATACACCTCTTCAATGCACTATCAATCGCTTTTCGTGCATCCGAACATATTGCAAGCCAGGTGGACAACCAATAGCTTGATGAAGTTCTCCATGAACCAATCCCAACTTTCTGTGTTTCTGAGTCAATAATTGCATAAGCAACAGGGTACCACCAATTGTTCCCATCAACAGCACAAGCAGTTGCTAGCTGACCTCTATACTTCCCAGTCAAATGAGTACTATCAATTGCCAAGTAGGGGCGGCAACCAGCCAAAAGTCCATCACACACAAGGCTTGAATGCAACAAAAAATCTCCACACCTCTTTCCTTGTACTCCATGTGATCAATGGCCACTATGATTCCAGGAGATCTATTTTCAACTTCAGCTTTCCAAGCATATAGCTTGTCAAATGAATCATCCCAATTTCCAAATAGCCTCATCGATGCTAGCTTCTTCCATAGTAAACTTGCGTAATGGATCCAAATCTTGTACTTGTCATGCAACCTCCTTCGTACTAAACCAGCGGGCTGTGGCGGTGTGATCCAATTGGGATAGTGGCAAAGAGTTCTTGTAAGAGTGGTGGCTACACGATCTGCACAGCCACATGTTGCGGTGCATAGAGAGGGCCGGGGAGGCTGCAGCCGGCAATGCGTCAGTGGGCACCGCGGGCGACGACCTTGCATATTTGCAAGGGAGGACAGACGAACGGGAGGGGATGGTTGCAGTTCGCTATGTAGGGACGTGTGGCAGAAGAAGGATTGCGTATTGGATTCGTCTCGTCTTTCCGAGCAAATTCCATGTACAAAGTATTTTCATCCGACTTACGGTTATTTTCCTATGAATTTCCAAAGTTTTAGCTATTTTTAGAATTTACTGAAATTTGGCCAAGTCTGAGAATCCCTCATTGAACATCATTTAGCTGTTTCCAGGCATATCTAGTGTTCTACTCATCTATGGAGTAGTGTCTTTTATCAATCTTGATCAATTTCTGTGATCTACATGACAGTATCAAGTGCAGCTATGTTAGCATCCATTTGCTTGTTCAAATCTTTGTTTGAAAAGTGCTACTGCAGCATTTCTGTTTTTCTGTTAAACGAATGTAGCAATTTGTGATTTTCTTTACAAATCCATACATCAAATGGATTTGGTCCAGTGGGATAAACTGAAGTTTGTCAAGTGTTCTTTTGCCCATATAATTTTTACCATGTTAACAGTAGTTTAGTCGCTGTTTAGGGACTGCTCAGAGGGTTAGTCAACGTAGCAGCAGCAAAGCTAGCTACTGCTATAGTAACATTCAGTTACTAGCAGAGCAGCAGCAGCTGGCGCGGGGCGGGGCCTGGGCGCGCGGTGGGACGGTTAGGAGCAGGTGAGCAGCCGGGAGGGTGTGCCGGCCATGGTGTGAGTAGCGGCGAGCGTGGGCGTGGGCGGAGCAGAGGCTAGCGCGAGCAGCAGTAAGAGCATCAGGCAAAGTAGCACAAGAGCAGTAGTAGTAGTACAAGGAACAACGGTGGCGACTAGAAGCAGCAGCAAAGCAGAGCAGCGCTAGAGCATCAGCTGAGCAGCGGAAACTGCAGGCGAAGCAGTGGCAGGCACACAGGGCGCGGCCGGCGTTTAAACGCACACGCGCGCGGCGAAGCACGAGAAGGTATCTACGAGGTCAAATTCGCGAGCAACGGCTCGAGCCATTCGAAAGAGGGCACCGCACGCATCCGCAGGTGGCACGGGCGCGAACTAGAACGGCCGAAAGTGAGGGACGACGACGTCCGACGGCGGTGACGGCTCAGCCGCAACGGAAACGAGGCAACGAGGCATGAGGAGGAGCGAGAGGAGGTCGAGGAGGACCGTGAGCTACCTAGGGGGTGCAGGGGTCCCGTTGGCAGTTTAGTAGCAGCAGACATAAGTGGATTCAGCGGGGGACTCCGGCGACCGAAGAGGGAAGAAGCGGTGCGATCCCGGCGCTGTGGCGATCTCCTGCTTGAGCTACTCTCGGAGTCGACGAAGACGAAGCAGACGCAGCTCCAGGCGAGGGCCTCAACCGATGAGGTGGATGATGGCCACACGGACGGAGGAGGCCATGGCAATGATGACACGGGTGGGTGGGGGAGAGAGCGAAGCGGCGCGAGGGGAGGGGAAGTGGGAGGCACTAGGGTTGCAGGGGGTCTGGCTCCGGCCTTATCCAGCAGGGGAGCCGCGGGATGGCCGGCACGCGTCCATCCGCGGCCATGGCGGCCGGATGCAAGCCCATGGTCTCCTTTTTTAGACAAGCGCCACGGTTCCATGAACAGGGGAAGGAGAAGGCACGGTCGGCTGGGCGATTGTGCATGTGCACGTGAGACCAGTCCCACAGGTAAGTTTGTCATTTTCCTTTCTCCCTTTTTTTGTTAATCATTTTGTCTCAGTTTTCTATTTAGTTTACATAGCAAATGGATTTTTCTTGTACTCCAAACTTTGCAAATAATACTTGCAATATTTTGAGTGTCCCACAAAGTTGGGGACATTTGGACTGTATTTCTTATTTGAAAAGGCTTATTTTATCTACTGTTGGACCACTTTATAATTTTCTAGGGGTTAATTGGTGAGCCAAAGGATTTTGTTCAACATGACAAATGATCAGGGAATTTTAGAATAATGCAAACATTTAGTTTACATGTTTCAAGAAAATTATATGACTTTAATTTTAAATTTGAATTTGAATTGGTTTCGAACCAACGCGAGTTTGCCAACAGTAACCATGGTGACGTGACCTCATTAGCGGGGAATCACGTAGCTTAATTATCCGGGCGTCACAATCTCTCTCCACTACAAGAAATCTCGTCCCGAGATTTAAGGGGTGGGGATAAGGGGGGAAGACATAGGTTATGAAATTCTAACGATCTTCTCGATCTTGGTTGCTCTTCTCGAAGAGGTCGATCCACTACGTTGATGTCTTCATTTCTCTGCTCCAGGCCATCATGATGAAGTCGTCATCCTTTCTTCAGGGTCTTCATTGTACTTACAGAAAGGACAAGGGGTAACATCAGAAGAACGGTCCTCTACAAGGTTGCCTATCTGGTAGATAAAACCAGGGAAGGGGGCGGGAAGTAACTCTCGAATTGAAACTTAAGAAAACACGAGAGCAAGTAAGACGGTGCAATAAGAAGTTTCGAGCGGATAGGCAATCGTTCATTGCCTGAAACAGAGTGTGAAAGGTTTCAGAGCAATGGGAATAAGTATTGTGTCTGATACTAGAATAGATCACTAGGAAGGTGGCTCGCGAATTACAACGAAACCAACCACAAGGGATAACTTTGAAACAGGAATGTACAGGAGAGTCAGGTTTCGACTGTGGAACTGTGGGTTATGGGCCCACCATGTGGGTTAAAAGTAGGGAGGGCGTTGTCATCTTGCACGAACATGATATCAAGGCATGTCAGAGAAGAGACTGTCAGTATGTCGGCAACAACACGGTACCAAGGGCGAGGGACGAAGAGAGCATTGTCTGCTCGTTGAACGAGGCGGACCAATAGGCAAGTTCTCGCATGGTGGTTACGAATGCCATCAACAAATGCAACAGGGTCTTACTAACACGGTTGCACACCAAGGTGTTTACATAAGCAGAAGAATATTACTGCTAGATCATATAGATCACAAAAAGGTTAAACAAATCAATGGAAAGGAAATGTGATCATCTGATTAAACAGAACAATGGAAAGGAAAATGTGATCATCAGATTAAACAGTACAATGGAAAGGAAAATTGGTTTAAACAATTATTTCAGGGGTTATCCTTCCCAAGGACAAGCAGAGCATGATATCCATGAAAGGATAGAAAGTAGAAAATCATTTAGGTAATGGGAGAGGAATTTCATGACATATCCATACAACGGTGTTAGCATAATGATAAAGAAAATTTAGCATTGTGCTTCAAATGTTCTTATTGAAGATTGGAGTACCAACAACATGCTTCGAGATAGCCTTGACATGTCATCAGGTAAATATCAGAATTTGGATACACAAAGGATCCAAAAAACAACTTATAAAAAAGTCATAGAATTTCAACAAGGAAAATATGAGGATGTGGCCGACGGGCTCAGCAACAATTCATCAAGATTTCTAAAAAGATGGATTCCAGAATTATGTAACAGGAGATAGCGTTTGCCAGATCAAATCATATAATGATGTATGCTCGAGGAAAAAATACACAATTAAACATTGGTTGAAAGGTGCCCCGAAATATGGGCTTAGGTAGCATGATCAATGTAGAAAGGTGATTCAATAACCAATAGTCTAAGAATGAACGGCCGACCATTAACTTCAAAGCAATAGAATTGCTAGAAGTGCAGAATCCAAGCAGCACACGTTCACTTGTTGGTATCCCGGCTAGAATCAACATGGGACCAAGAAAGAATGGTGATGGTGAGAAGTATCACTATACCAAGAATTCTTAAGAGGTGGAACAATGTCACAACATCCTTGGTATAGTAGACAGTAATACTTCAAGGGGGAACATAATACAAGCATGGATAGCAAGGAAATCAAGATACAACACAAAACGTGAACAAGTTTGTGTTGGGGGGAAGGCAAGATTTTGTCGATGATAACACGAATCATCGAGGGGGAAGGATGGTATTTCTCATCATGAATTCGATTGATATCCTGGAAAATCTTTGAATGTTGATGATGATCACGACACACAATGTCGAGAGATTTCATGAAGGTGTATACGATCGGTGATGACATCAAGTCAAAGGAATGATGAAGCGAAAGGTTATGGAACCACAGGTACGTCACAAACTAGGATTCAAGCTTGTTGTTCAAGGCGAAATGATATGACGAGGAAAGTAACGTAAACTTAGCTCATCATCGAATATTATGCTCCGGGAAGAAGGACCAGGTAGCACAGTTAAATTTAACACAATAATGATATAGTCGATCAGGCTAGGAATGACTTGAAGGATTATTAAACTCGTAAGCAATGAGAATTACTTAAAGTTATTGAATCGGAGTGCGGAATCAATCACTTATCAGTGTTCTCGAGTGACTAATAACTCCGAACCGGGGAAAATCTGAAAACAGCGAGAAGCAATACTAGATGAAGACTCATAAGGAGTTGTGTAGTTCCGTGATATTCTCGAGATACTAGAGGGTAAAAACGACGGTGGGAGCAGAGTAGAGGTCGGGCAGGCGTATTGATCTGCAGAAGGCAAGTACTTACATTGTCCGAGAATAGAATCAAAGGAGAACAATCATGGTGGAACCACGGTTGCGAAAGGACCAAACCCAGATATAAGATGAAATTATACCAAGGGGACAATTAATTTTTAAGAGAAGCTGCCATGATAAGATCTACATCATGTCCATGGGCATGAACACAAAGTTCAAGGTCGACGCCCACTTCTCCAATGCACAACTTTTCATTCACTTCTCATCGAAGAAGTTGTAGTGTTGAAATTTTACTGACGAAAAGCCAGTAGACTATAACTCGCATAACTTACGAGTTCACACATATCAGGGAAGGCAGGTTCAACCCATCGGGGTATTTGGAACATATAATACAAAGTTCAGAAGTAAATAACTCAAGCTCGAAAGCAGAGCATGGTTGGCCAAATCAGAGAATAGGATTTACCTATGGCATTATGATCAGGGAAAAAAACTTCTCAAGGTTTTGTATGCAAAGGACACTGTCGGATGATAATTCAACAAAAGGATCTGATAGTCCATAACAGAGCTGATGTGAGCATCGACACACAACCAGAGGAAGAAAGAATGCAAAGCAATTGGAATATAGAAACAACTGACTAATCCAAAGCTCAAATGCAAAGGAATTATGATTTCCAAATCAAGGGATCAGAAGCAAACGCTCGATCAAGGATGGATAATTTGAGTAGGCTTAGGGGTAAAATCGATGGCATTTTGATTGGTTGAGATCCAGCTCATGTTTAATATGACGTTTGAGCAGGAAGGATGAATTCTAGGATCTGATTGAGGATTGCGAGCATTTACAACATATTGAATCAAGGGACTCAAAAAGATAAAGACAAAGGATGCCAATAAGATCTATACTCAGGTTACCCCCCCACACCACATATCCCCAAGAGGTAGCGCGATTTCTTTTTACTTACTCATGAAAGCCTCGCCCTACTCACTCCTCCCAACCCCAACACCACCATCCTAAAAACTTCTCCCCAAATCTTACCTCAATCCACCTAACCCATTCATATCCCACCCAACCACAGACAGCATCACTACTTCCATACTACCCATGCCATACACACCAACCCTCCTCAATACCACCCATTATCTATCCCAAACATCTCACTGCCCTTCTCTTCACCTATAATAGTCTCCCTATACAACATCCACCCTCATACTCAACTGCTTCCCACTCTTCTTAATACTTACAATCCTCTCACAAATTCCCCACCCCACACACCCATTTCATCAAACATAGAATTTTTTTATAATTTTCATCTTATAGCTCAGATATTATGTATTATTATATTAATATTTTATTAATAACCATAATGCAAGCAAGCATGTATTTTCAAGAGCAATAAGCTGGCTGAGGATTGTGTGGAAGATAGGATAGTATTATAGTGATCATATGAAACATATGAAACAATTGGGGATGAACGGATACTCGTAAGCCGAGGAATTATCCGTAGGGTATCATGCGGGTAAAGAACTGCATGGAAGTAGGCACCAAGTATATTGGAACAATAGAGGATTTTGGGGGGTATCTATAATACAAAGACTAGTGCGATGAATTAGAATGGCAAGTGTATGTAAATACACTTGCCATTCTTACATTCAATCTCACTGATCTTGTTATTATAAGATACCCCAAAATTCTCTCTATTGTTCCAAGAATACTTTGTGCCTACTGCCATGCAGTTCTTTACCGCATGAATACCCCTACGGATAATTCCTCGCGCTTATCGAGTATCCGTTCATCCCCAATTGTTCATATGTTTCATATGATACTATGAAATACTATCCGATCTTCCGAAAATCCTCAGCAGCTTATTGCTCTTGAAATACATGCTTGCTTGCATTATGGTTAATCCCATAAGTATAGATCTTATTGGCATCCTTTGTCTTTATCATTTTGAGTCCCTTGATTCAATATGTTGTAAATGCTCGCAATCCTCAATCAGATCCTAGAATTCATCCTTCCTGCTCAGACGTCATATTAAACATGAGCTGGATCTCAACCAATCAAAATGCCATCGATTTTACCCCTAAGCCTACTCAAATTATCCATCCTTGATCAGAGCGTTTGCTTCTGATCCCTTGATTTGGAAATCATAATTCCTTTGCATTTGAGCTTTGGATTAGTCAGTTGTTTCTATATTCCAATTGCTTTGCATTCTTTCTTCCTCTGGTTGTGTGTCGATGCTCACATCAGCTCTGTTATGGACTATCAGATCCTTTGTTGAATTATCATCCGACAGTGTCCTTTGCATACAAAAACCTTGAGAAGTTTTTTTCCCTGATACATAATGCCATAGGTAAATCCTATTCTCTGATTTGGCCAACCATGCTCTGCTTTCGAGCTTGAGTTATTTACTTCTGAACTTTGTAGTATATGTTCCTAAGATACCCCGATGGGTTGAACCTATGCCTTCCCTGAAGTGTTGAAAATCGAGTTCTGCGAGTTTATATAGTCACTGGCTTTCGTCAGATAAAATTTCAAACACTCACTTCTTCGAAAGTGAGAAGTGAATGAAAAGTTGTGCATTGGAGAAGTGGGCGTCGACCTTGAACTTGTGTGTTCATGCCCATGGACATGATGTAGATCTATCATGGCAGCTTCTCTTAAAAATTAATTGTCCCTTGGTATAAGTTCATCTTATATCGGGGTTGGTCCTTGCAACCGTGGTTCCGACCCTGATTGTTCTCCTTGATTCTATTCTACGGACAAGTTTAAGTACTTGCCTTCTGCAGATCAATACGCTGCCCGACCTCTACTCTGCTCCACCGTGAGTTTTACCCTCTAGTATCTCGAGAATATCACGGAACTACACACACTCTTATGAGTTTCATCTAGTATTGCTTCTCGTGTTTTCAGTTGTCCCCGGGTTCGGAGTTATTAGTCACTCGAGAACACTGATAAGTGGATTGATTCCGCACTCCGATTCAATAACTTTAAGTAATTCTCATTGCTTACGGTTTAATAATCCTTCAAGTCATTCCTAGCCTGATCGACTATATCATTATTGTGTTAAATTTTAACTGTGCTACCTGGTCCTTCTTCCCGGAGCATAATATTCGAGTGATGAGCTAAGTTTACGTTGACTTCTCGTCATATCATTTCGCCTTGAACAACAAGCTTGAATCCTAGTTTGTGACGTACCTGTGGTTCCAATAACCTTTCGCTTCATCATTCTTTGACTTGATGGCTCACCGATCGATTATAACTCCATGAAATTCTCTCGACATTGTGTGCGTGATCATAATCAACATTCAAAGATTTTCCCGGATATCAATCGAATTCATGATGAGAAATACCATCCTTCCCCCCGATGATTCGTGTTATCATCGACAAATTCTTGCCTCCCCCCAACACAAACTGTTCACGTTTTGTGTTGTATCTTGATTTCCTTGCTATCCATGCTTGTATATGTTCCACTTGAAGTATTACTGTCTACGATACCAAGGTGTTGTGTGACAATTGTTCCACTCTTAGATATCTTGGTATAGTGGTACTTCTAACATCACCATTCTTTCTTGGTCCCCATGTTGATTCTAGCCGCGGATACCAACAAGTGAACGGTGGTGCTTGGATTCTGCACTTTAGCAATTCTATTGCTTTGAAGTTAATGGTCGGCGTTCATTCTTAGACTATTGGTTATTGATCACCTTTCTAACATTGATCATGCTACCTAAGCCCAATTTCGGGCGCACCTTTCAACCAATGTTATGTGTATGTTTCCTCGAGCATACATCATTATATGATTTGATCTGGCAACGCTATCTCCTTGTTCACATTAATCTGGAAATCACATCTTTTTAGAAATCTTGATGAATTGTTGCTGAGCCCGTCGGCCACATCCTCATATTTTCCTTGTTGAAATTCTATGACTTATTTTATAAGTTGTTTTTGATGGATCCTTTGTGTATCCAAATTCTGATATTTACCTGATGACATGTCAAGGCTATCTCGAAGCATGTTTGTGGTACTCCAATCTTCAATAAGAACATTTGAAGCACAATGCTAAATTTTCTTTATCAATTATGCTAACACCGTTGTATGGATAATGTCATGAAATTCCTCTCCCATTACCTAAATGATTTTCTACTTTCTATCCTGTCATGGATATCATGCTCTGCTTGTCCTTGGGAAGGATATACCCCTGAAATAAGTGTTTAAACACATTTTCCTTTCCATTGTACTGTTTAATCTGATGATCACATTTTCCTTTCCATTGTTCTGTTTAATCAGATGATCACATTTTCCTTTCCATTGATTTGTTTAACCTTTCTTGTGATCTATATGATCTAAGCAGTAATATTCTTCTGCTTATGTAAACACCTTGGTGTGCAACCGTGTTAGTAAGACCCTGTTGCATTTGTTGATGGCATTCTGGTAACCACCGATGGACGAGAACTTTGCCTATTGGTCCGCCTCGTTCAACGAGCAGGACAATGCTTCTCTTCGTCCCTCGCCCTTGGTACCGATGTTGTTGCCGACATAACTGACAGTCTCTTCTCTGACATGCCTTGATATCATGTTCGTGCAAGATGACAACGCCCTCCCTACTTTTAACCCACATGGTGGGCCCATAACCCACAGTTCCACAGGATCGAAACCTGACTCTCCTGTACATTCCTGTTTCAAAGTTATCCCTTGTGGTTGGTTTCGTATGTAATTCGCGAGCCACCTTCCTAGTGATCTATTCTAGTATCAGACACAATACTTATTCCCATTGCTCTGAAACCTTTCACACTCTGTTTCAGGCAATGAACGATTGCCTATCCGCTCGAAACTTCTTATTGCACCGTCTTACTTGCTCTCGGTGTTTTCTTAAGTTTCAATTCGAGAGTTACTTCCCGCCACCTTCCCTGGTTTTATCTACCAGATAGGCAACCTTGTAGAGGACCGTTCTTCTGATGTTACCCCTTGTCCTTTCGTAAGTACAATGAAGACCCTGAAGAAAGGATGACGACTTCATCATGATGGCCTGGAGCAGAGAAATGAAGACATCAACGTAGTGGATCGACCTCTTCGAGAAGAGCAACCAAGATCGAGAAGAATCGTTAGAATTTCATAACCTAGTCTTCCCCCCTTACTCCACCCCTTAAATCTCGGGACGAGATTTCTTGTAGTGGAGGAGAATTGTGACGCCCGGATAATTAAGCTACAGTGATTCCCCGCTAATGAGGTCACGTCACCATGGTTACTGTTGGCAAACTCGCGTTGGTTCGAAACCCAATTCAAATTCAAATTTAAAATTAAAGTCAAATATAATATTTCTTGAAACAGTAAAACTAAAATGTTTGCATTATTCTAAAAATTCCCCTGATCATTTGTCATGTTGAAATCAAAATCCTTTGGCTCACCAATTAACCCCTAGAAAATTATAAAGTGGTCCAACAGTAGATAAAAATAGCCTTTTCAAATAAGAAATACAAGTCCAAATGTCCCCAAACTTTGTGGGACACTCAAGAATATTGCATAGTAATTATTTGCAAAGTTTGAGTACAAGAAAAATCCATTTGCTATGTAAACTAAATAGAAAACTGAGACAAAATGATTAACAAAAAAAGGGAGAAAGGAAAATGGACAAACTTACCTGTTGGACTGGGCTCTACGTGCACAGTGCACAATCGGCCCAGCCCAGCCGTGCCTTCTCCTTCCTTCCTGTTCATAGGAGACCGTGGCGCTTGTCTAAAAAAAAAAGGAGACCATGGCATGCATCCGGCCGCCATGGCCGCGGATGGACGCGTGCCGGCCATCCCGCGGCTCCCCTGCTGGATAAGGCCGAGCCAGACCCCCTGCAAACCCTAGTGCCTCCCCACTTCCCCTCCCCTCGCGCCGCTTCGCTCTCTCCCGCACCCACCCGTGTCATCATTGCCATGGCCTCCTCCGTCCGTGTGGCCATCATCCACCTCATCGGTTGAGGCCCTCGCCTGGAGCTGCGTCTGCTTCGTCTTCGTCGACTCCGAGGAGTAGCTCAAGCAGGAGATCGCCACAGCGCCAGGATCGACCGCTTCTTCCCTCTTCGGTCGTCGGAGTCCCCCGCTGAATCCACTTATGTCTGCTGCTACTAAACTGCCAACGGGACCCCGTGCACCCCCTAGGTGAGCTCACGGTCCTCCTCGACCTCCTCTCGCTCCTCCTCATGCCTCGTTGCCTCGTTTCCGTTGCGGCTGAGCCGTCACCGCCGTCGGACGTCGTCGTCCCGGTCACTTTCGGCCGTTCTAGTTCGCGCCCGTGCCACCTGCGGATGCGGTGCGGTGCCCTCGTTCGAATGGCTCTAGCCGTTGCTCGAATTTGACCTCGTAGATACCTTCTCGTGCGTCGCCGGCGCGCGTGTGCGTTTAAACGCCGGCCGCGCCCTGTGTGCCTGCCACTGCTTGCGCCTGCAGTTTCCGCTGCTCAGCTGATGCTTCTAGCCGCTGCTCTGCTTTGCTGCTGCTTCTAGTCGCCACCGTTGTTCCTTGTACTACTACTACTGCTCTTGTGCTACTTTGCCTGATGCTCTTACTGCTGCTCGCGCTAGCTGCTGCTTCCGCCCACGCCCACGCTCGCCGCTACTCACACCATGGCCGAAGCACCGCTCCCGGCGTGCTCACCTGCTCCTAACCGTGCCCACGCGCGCCCAGGCCACGCCCCGCGCGCAGCTGCTGCTGCTCTGCTACAGTAACTGAATGTTACTATAGCAGTAGCTAGCTTTGCTGCTGCTACGTTGACTAACCCTCTGAGCAGTCCCTAAACAGCGACTAAACTACTGTTAACATGAGTAAAAATTATATGGGCAGAAAGAACACTTGACAAACTTCAGTTTATCCCACTGGACCAAATCCATTTGATGTATGGATTAAATGTAAAGAAAATCACAAATTGCTACATTCTGTTAACAGAAAAACAGAAATGCTGCAGTAGCACTTTTCAAACAAAGATTTGAACAAGCAAATGGATGCTAACATAGCTGCACTTGATACTGTCATGTAGATCACAGAAAATTGATCAAGATTGATATAAGACACTACTCCATAGGATGAGTAGAACACTAGATATAGCCTTTGGAAAACAGCTAAATGATGTTCAAAACTGAGGGATTCTCAGACTTGGCCAAATTTCAGTAAATTCTAAAAATAGCTAAAACTTTGGAAATTCATAGGAAAATAACCGTAAGTCGGATGAAAATACTTTGTACATGGAAGTTGCTCGGAAAGACGAGACGAATCCGAATACGCAATCCGTTCGTCTGCCACACGTCCCTAGCATAGCGAACATGCAACCATCCCCCTCCGGTTCGTCTGTCCTCCCTTGCAAATATGCAAAGGTCGTCGCCCGCGGTGCCCACTGACGCATTGCCGGCTGCAGCCTCCCCGGTCCTCTCTATGCACCGCAACATGTGGCTGTGCAGATCGTGTAGCCACCACTCTTACAAGAACTCTTTGCCACTATCCCAATTGGATCACACCGCCACAGCCCGCTGGTTTAGTACGAAGGAGGTTGCATGACAAGTACAAGATTTGGATCCATTACGACAAAGTTTACTATGGAAGAGAGCTAGCATCGATGAGGCTATTTGGAAATTGGGATGATTCATTTGACAAGCTATATGCTTGGAAAGCTGAAGTTGAAAATAGATCTCCTGGAATCATAGTGGCCATTGATCACATGGAGTACAAAGGAAAAAAGAGGTATGTGGAGATGTTTGTTGCATTCAAGCCTTTGTGTGATGGACTTTTGGCTGGTTGCCGACCCTACTTGGCAATTGATAGTACTCATTTGACTGGGAAGTATAGAGGTCAGCTAGCAACTGCTTGTGCTGTTGATGGGAACAATTGGTTGTACCCTATTGCTTATGCAATTATTGACTCAGAAACAACAGAAAGTTGGGATTGGTTCATGGAGAAGCTTCATCAAGCTATTGGTTGTCCACCTGGACTTGCAATATGTTCGGATGCACGAAAAGCGATTGATAGTGCAATTGAAGAGGTGTATAAGTATGTTGAACATAGGGAATGCATGCGCCACTTGCTTGTCAACTTTAAGAAACAATTCATGGTAAAGTATTTGATAACCATATGTGGCCAGCGGCTTAGTCATGGACTCCAGAAGCTTTCGAATCCCACATGGCAGCCATACATGAGAAAAAACTAAAGCAATAGAGTACTTGATAAAATACCATAGTAGGCTATGGTCTAGGAGCAAATTTTCCACTTCCTCAAAGGTAGATTATTTGACAAACAATTTGGCCTAGTGCTTCAACAATTGGATCAACAAGCACAAAGGCATGATGTTGTTTCAGTTGGTGGACAAAATTAGAAGGAAGATACTAGTCAAGATGGAGAGGAGGAGGAGGATTGCTAAAAAATTGGAAGTCCACCGTATACTACCTAGTGTCATGGAGGAGTTGAATGCAAAGAGTAGAGGGTTGGACATAGAGTATGAGAGGATTTGTTTTCTTATACTGGACATTGGTCTCTCTATTATGCATTTCAATTTCTTGTACTAGACTATGAGTACCATGTCTATTTGGAGACCTGTTTACCATCCTCATTATGTGTTATGATGAAAATATATTGTTTTCATGCTTACAATTGCTTGATCCTGAAATTACAAGCAAGGGACAATCAATTTTTTTAGAGAAATATGTTATCTTAATATATGATATTGTCATGCAAGCCAGCTCCAGCAAGTTGCTACCTTTTATCCTTGTTATGTGTTACGATGAAAATATTATATTGTTCTTATAAATTGTTTGATCTAAAATTACAAGCAAGGTGCTACCAATTTTTTTTACAGAAATATGTAATCTCAATATGTTATGATAATTTGATCAGAAGTGGTTCAACATGGTTAAAAGGAACAATTGGCAAGGTTGCTCATTTGCCATTGAGGGCAAAATCATCATTTTGCTTATGTTAATAGAAGTAGTCCACACCAAGTTAGATGGCAAATTAGCATTGAAACAAGCTTGTAAGCAGTACAAGAGCAACGTTAGTTTGTTCGATGCTAAATGAGCAATGGCCGAGCTTGTCAGGTAAATAAGCAATAGATCAACTCAGTCTAGATCAATCCATGCCGGCGAATTCGCAGATCGTGGACGCCGGAGGTGTCCATGCCTCATGGCTCATGCCCTGACCAAAGATCACGGGTGGATGGCGGGAGGATGTTGCGGCTTTTTTGCAGACAGATTAAACACGTACCTAAGAAACATACTTTATTACAAACATAGTTATGGTATGTATGCCTTTGCAATCATGATATTTTGATATGGATGTATAATAGCATCGATATTATTATAGTGCAATACATCGGTTTCAACATACCGAGACAAGAAATCATCGCCTACTCTATTGCGCAAATCTATTGCGCAAACCAGACAAAATGTATTTCAGTGCTCACTCCACTTTTGCAGTCGCAACCAGCAAAATCAATGCTACCTTCATCAGAAGGAATACTAGAGGAAAAAATACCTAGAGGCTAGAGAAGGAAATAACCTTACTAAAAAGGTTGAACTTACGAATCGATTCAGTCTGGATCAATCCATGTCGGCGAGCGCCGGATGGTGCGTCGCACGCAGCTCGCGGGTGCCGAAGGTGCCTGTGTCCTTGCCTCATGGCTCACGCAAATTGCTTATTTACCATAGACAACCTCTGCTATTTCTCATTTGCCATCGAACAAACCAACTTTGCTCTTGTACTGCTTACAAGCTCGTTTTGTTCCCAATTTTCCATTATCGTTACTCCGCCGTTAGATTGAATAACCCCTATCAGTTCATGTAAAAATACCAGTACTACCCTCATCTATCACTCTCTTATTTTCTGGTAAAAAAGGAAAAACATATGGTAAAAAAACCTTTTCTTTCCCCCGCAGAACTCACCCTGCACAACTCTCGCGATTCCAACCCTAGCTTGGCCACGGCGTGGCCATGGCGGAACCGCCACCGCTGCCCCTCCCGCATAGTTCCTGCCAGCTGGAGATCCTCACTTATGGTCGTCTCTCCATCCGTCACCCCTGCTGCCCCGGCCCACCAGTTGTTGCACCCGTCGTCGGCCCTGTAATTGGGGATCCTGCCACCGCCGACCCTGCAGCATCGGATCTCACCACCGCTGGCCCTGCAATTGCGGATCCCGTCGTCGCGGTCCTTGCAGGTGCTTCTCCAGCCGCCAGCCCTGCAAGTGCTTCTCCAGCCGCCAGCCCTGTAGGTGCTGCTCCAGCCAACCGCCGCCCCTGCATCGTCTGTTGCCGCCTCCTCCCCTCTAGCCGGCGCCCCTACAACCGGTGGACATCCAGCCACCTCCCCTACAGCCACTGGACCTCTAGGTCCAGACGCCTCCCTCACAGTCGTTGGACCAACAGTTCTAGGTGCCTCCCTCACAGTTGGTGAGGATGTTTCTTCTTCAACATCTCCTCAATCCCCACAACAAATTCATGTAGTAAGGTAGTTCATTCTCTCATGTGTTCGTGTTCTCTCATGATACTTAGTTGCACATTATGCTTAATCTTTAAACAAATTGGCTGATGATTGTCATGGTTGTGTCCACATGATGGACCAGACATCACCATGTGTGCTAGAAGTTAACTATAGCAGCCGTCGTAACTTCAGCAGAGGGTTTTCCTTCAGTTGAAGCATTGATTTGCATGCTATCACTACTATGAAGGGGTTTCTAGATGCTATTTCTGCACAGTACTCTTGGGTTGTGTGGTCTCATGATGAAACTATCATTGTAGAATATTTTGATAGTGTTAGCAAAATATACAAACCTATTGCAAATGATGAAGAGTTGATGACAATGTTTGAGTGTTTTAAGCAAGTTAGACATGGAAAAGTAGCACTTAAAGTTTTAAATCCACATGATAAAATGGATGAGTTAAATGCTAATGTGCCATGTACTCCTTCACATGCAACACCTTCTCTAGCATTGCCTAGTTAGCCATGTAATTTCAGTGAAGAAACTGAAGAACCTACTGATACATATCTAGTGAATCCACACGAGTAATATAAACATGTAGGTGTTGATGAGGAAGACTAGTACTCAATTGGTAGTGCTTGCTCTGATTCCGATAGTAGTGAGGATGAGGTTGATAGTTGTAGTTGATGTGGACAGTGTCGAGGATAACAATAATGATGAGTGGATTGTAGAAGATGCTGTATCGAATGATGCTCCTCCGGATGTAGCGCATGACATGGAAGACCCACCCATGGTTGTGGGCACTATATACCCAAATATTGAAGTTCTTAGATTGGCAATTGCTCAATACTCTATTAAGCGTGAATTTGAGTAAAAAATTGTAAATTTGAAGCTACTCGATTCAGAACTAAATGTGCACAAAAAGGATGTAAATGGAGAATACATGTGGGTACAATTGATGATGGTGTCACTATGGAGGTATGTAAATGCTACTTGAATATATCTTATGTTACTTGAATTTATGTCTAACTTCAAAGAGAACTAGTATTGATTGTTATATGATTTGTATTTGCAGGTGAAAATCCATGATGAAGAACATAATTGTCACGGCACACGAAAAAGTGATAACCCAAAGGCTGCTTCAAAGTCTTGGATATGTTCCAAGGTAATTGATTGGGTAAAAGAAGATCCTAGTGTGACATCAATGGAGCTACGAAGGAGGTTGCATGACAAGTAGAAGATTTGGATCCGTTACGACAAAGTTTACCGTGGAAGAGAGCTAGCATCGATGAGGCTATTCAAAAATTGAGATGATTCATTTGACAAGCTATATATATGCTTGGAAAGCTGTAGTTGAAAAGAGATCCTGTACAACAAAGTTTATCGTAAAAAAGAGGTTTGTGAAGATGTTTCTTGCATTCAAGCCTTTGTGTGATGGATTTTTGGCTGGTTGCCGACCCTACTTATCAATTGATAGTACTCATTTAACTGGAAAGTATAGAGGTCAGCTAGGAACTGCTTGTGCTGTTGATGGGCACAATTGTTTGTACTATGTTGCTTATGCAATTCTTGACTCCGAAACAATAGAAAATTGGGATTGGTTCATGGAGAAGCTTCATCAAGCTATTGGTTGTCCACCTGGACTTGCAATCTGTTCGGATGCAGGAAAAGGGATTGATAGTGCAATTGAAGAGGTGTATAAGTATGTTGAACATAGGGAATGCATGCACCACTTGCTTGTCAACTTTAAGAAAAAAATCATGCTAAAGTATTTGATGACCATATGTGGCTATCAGCTTATTCATGGACTCCAGAAGCTTTCAAAGCCCACATGGCAGCCATACATGAGAAAAAACCTAAAGCAATAGAGTACTTGACAAGATAGCATAGTAGGCTCTGGTCTAGGAGCAAATTTTCCACTTCCTCAAAGGTGGATTATGTGACAAACAATTTGGCCCAGTGCTTCAACAATTGGATCAACAAGCACAAGGGCATGATGTTGTTTCAATTGTTGGACAAAATCAGAAGGAAGATACTAAAAATTGGAAGGCCACCGTATACTACCTAGTGTCATGAAGGAGTTGAATGCAAAGAGCTAAGGGTTGGACATAGAGTATGAGAGGATTTGTTTTCTTGTACTAGACATTGGTCTCTCTATTATGCACTTTAATTTCTTGTACTAGGCTATGAGTACCATGTCTATTTGGAGACCTGTTTACTATCCTCATTATGTGTTATGATGCAAATATATTGTTGCCATGCTTATAATTGCTTGATCCTGAAATTACAAGCAAGGTGATGTCAATTTTTTTAGAAAAATATGCTATCTTAATATATGTTGTTGTCATGCAAGCTAGCTCCAGCAAGTTGCTACCTTTTTTCCTTGTTATGTGTTATGATGAAAATATTATATTGTTCTCATAAATTGTTTGATCTAAAATTACAAGCAATGTGCTACCAATTGTTTTTGCAGAAATATGTAATCTCAATATGTTATGGTAATTTGAACAGAAGTGGTTCAACATGGTTAAAAGGAACAATTGGCAAGGTTGCTCATTTGCCATTGAGGGCAAAATCGTCATTTTGCTTACTTTAATAGAAGTGGTTCACACCAAGTTAGATGGCATTAGCAACGAAACAAGCTTGTAAGCGGTATAAGAGCAACGTTGCTTTGTTCGATGGCAAATGAGCAATGGCCGAGCTTGTCAATGGTAAATAAGCAATAGATCGATTCAGTCTGGAACTATCCATGCTGGCGAACGCCGGATGGTGTGTCGCTCGCAGATCGCGGGCTCCGGAGGTGTCCATGCCTCACGGCTCACGCCCTGACCAAAGATCACGGGCGGACGACGGGAGGACGTTGCGGCTTTTCTACAGACAGATTAAACACGTACCTAAGAAACATACTTTATTGCAAACATAGTTATGGTATGTATGCCTTTGCAATCATGAATATTTTGATATGGATGTATAATAGCATCGGTATTATTATAGTGCAATACATCGATTTCAGCATACCGAGACAAGAAATCATCGCCTACTCTATTGCGCAAACCAGACTAAATGTATTTCATTGCTCACTCCACTTTTGCAGTCGCAACCGGCAAAATCAATGCTACCTTCATCAGAAGGAATACTAGAGGAAACAATACCTAGAGGTTAGAGAAGGAAAATAACCGTACTAAAAAGATTGAACTTACGAATATATCGAGAACTATAGATCGATTCATGCCGGCGCCCGCAGCTCGTGGCGCCGGAGGTGTCCGTGCCTCACGGCTCACGCCCTGACCAAAGATCACCGGCGGACGGCGGGAGGAGCTTGCGACTGACGGCGGCTGTCTATGGTCCTATGAGGCGTACACAATTGAGAACTTTATTTTTTGATAAACGAGCTAGCTAGAAGTTTTTTTTAGCTCGACTACACAGGTCTAGCGTGGCTTCGCCACTGACTCCTGTGAATATAAAAGCACGGATCTAATCTCAAATAATTCGAGGGGCATTTTTTCAGTCTCAAATAAAGAGACACAATTCAAAATAAAAAAGGAAACTAAACAATTGACACACGTAAACACAAAAAATGATAAGAAAAAAAACTTTTTTAGACAAAGAAAAAAAATAGCTGAAATGATCACACTGGGAGCTCATTCAAGTCCAATAAAAAGAAACATCTAGCCCACAAAGATAATCCACCGAAGAAGACTTGGGCCATATAAGAAATCGGCTGACCAACTGAGGCGACACGAATTTGAATCAAACTATACAAATATCGTACGCTCTGCCTAAACCTTTCTTGAAACTTGCACTCGTACATGCACTGGTTTCAGCATGGAAGGGTGGGGCGTGTAGTCCCTATATATGCCGGATTGTGCTTTTTTTTTTTTTTTTGAGGATTGCCGGATTGTGCGTAGTATGGTCTCCATGACACACATAGCAATCGCTATATAGGCTGAGCCCAATTGTGTCACTCGTTGAGTGGTACCGCTCTACGTTTTTAAGCAATAATACTGTTTTTAAGGGATTTACAATTTTTCTGTTACTTTGGGTATTTTTTCCATTAAAAACTTGAATATTTATTGTGTGAAAAAAATTAATGGTGAAAACCTTACTAAAATATGTATGTTTTAATAAAGTACTTTTTTACAAAATTTGGTGCAGAATTTTAGAAGAAAAATCTAGGAAAATTCATGCACATTTAAAAGAACCTTTTTAAGTTCAGTGTACATTTTTAAATAAGTAAGAAACCAAACAAAAAAGAAGAAAATCAAAACAAATAGAAAAACCGAAGAGAATAAAAACCCAACAAAACCAAAGCAAAGAAAAAAATATAAAATAAATAGAAGAATAAAAAAATCACAAGTTCAAATCCAACAAAATAATGAAAAGAAACCAGAATGGAACCGGTAACGAAAAAGGAAACAAGATCAGAGTAGAAGGACAGGAAACATGAAAGAATATCGGTTTTCCGTTGCTACATGGGCCTGGTCGATGACAACGCTGCGATGAGCGTGAACAGTAACACATCTTTGTTCGCTGCGCCGTGTAGGTTCGTTCAGGTCCGGCTTTTCGGGTCTTTTTCTTTTCGTTTTCTGTTGTTTTTTGTTTGGTTTTATTTTTTTACCTTTTTTCTTGGGTTTTTTCATTTTTACTTTGCTATTTATTCTCTCATTGTTCGTTTTATCTTTGTCATATTTTGGTTTTCTTTGTTTTATTCCTGAGTTTTCTTTGTTTTATTCCTGAGTTTTCTTTGTTTTCTTTTGGGTTTCCTTTTGCTTTTCTTTTTGTTTCTTGTGGGTTTTTATCAGTTTTATTTTTTTAACACAAGTCGACATTTGTTCGGTACACAATGTACATTTTTAGAGCACACGTGAAACATTTTACAAAATTCTTGTTTCAAATACATCATAACCAATTTAAAACATACATGTTTTGAACACTTTTTCGAATAGCTGATAACATTTTTCAAAGAAACATTATACATTTTTTAATGGCAATAAACATTTTCTAAACCTACATGGACATTTTTCAAACATTTCTGAAAATTTCATGGACATTTTTCTGGAAACACACGATTTTAAAAAAATTGGCTTATATATTTGTTAATGGAAATAAACATTTTTTAAACCAATAGTGACAACCTTTTGTATGTTTTTTGTCTTTTCTTTTTGTTTATTTGTCATTTATGACTGGTATTTTTTCAACAGATGTCTAATTTCTCAGTACACAATGTACATGTTTAGAGCACATGTTAAATATATTTGTGATACACGTTGGACATTTTTCAAACACATCTAATACATTTTTCTTAAATACATGTTTAAAACATGAATACACGGCAACATTTTCAAAATACACATTGTACATTTTTAATGGAAATAAACATCTTTCTAAGCTATGCAAACTTTTTTTTTCATTGTATAAATATTTCGAAATTTTCATGAACAGTTTTTGGAAACACATTATTATTTCTTCAAAATTTCATATGCATTTTTAATTGAAATTAATATTTTTCTAACCTACACAGACTTTTTCACACATTCTATATAAAATTGCGTGAACATTTTTTGAAATGCGAGAATATTTTCATAAAATGTCACGTAATTTTTCTAATGGTATGAAATTTTTATTTTACATTACACAAACATTCTTTTAGACATTGTATAGACATTGCTTACAAATTGGGAATTCAATTTTTTAAAAGAAGGGAACATTTTTTTATTTGTGCGAGCAATGTTTTTTGAAAGTTATTAACATTTTATTAAAACTAGGCTAACACACTTCTATACTAGGTTACCAATATTTAAATCATGGTTTTAAATTTTCCTTAAATAAATTTAAGTTTTTAAACTATATGCATTTAAAATATAAATAAAAGTAAAAAAAGAGTATAGTTATTTTATAGGAATTAAACTTCTCTTCATCTATATTCTCTAGAACTTAATTCACAAAAAAAATCTATAGAGAATGGAGCAACACGTGGGGCCCAACCATAGCGGGTTATGTGACATAGCCTAACTGCCCACTATGTGACCACCTCCAAAGGCTTCCACGTGACTGTCATCGTGATCGTCATTCGCCCTAAATGCATGTACATAGGTGCCAGAGGAGAAAGAGGGAGCAGGTTCCGTGACGGTCGTGCGGGGGCGTGCGGCAGGCTCGCTGGCGTGGAGAGGGGAGGGAAGGAGCGGGTTCCATGTGCGGTTGACTCGTTGAAATTTTGAACTGGGAGATTGAGAGGATGAGAGAGATGGGGGCGAGCGAAACTACGCGGCTGAAGGTGCTGAGACACGCAATCGATTGGACCAAATGACTCGTTGAGAGACCGATAAAGCGAGCGGCAGTGGTCGCTTTCCTAAGTAAATACAGGTGAAAGGAATAAGTCGGTTCCATGGTGGTCGGCTGGCAGAGGTAGAGGCGCGACAATGGTGGCACGCCCCTCCCTCCTCTACTCAGTATGCACTTGAATCAACGCTCGATGGTGGATCCCTTGGGCCGGTGGTGGTGGCTCAATGTGTTGTATGGCTACATGGGCGAGGTGGCAGGGGTGTCTCGAGGAGGGAGGCAGGGGGCCTCCCGGACTCGACCTCATTGCAATCTGGGGGTGCCAGATCATGCGGAAAGGATGGTGGCATCACGGCTCACGGGCGTCGGTGACTTTCCCTTACCTGAATATGGTTGGCTGGGCTCCGTCCCTACAAAAGGGTCTCATTTGGGGCGGCATAGAGGGATCTTCTGCCCCTTAACTTGTTGAATGTGTATGTGTACTACGACGGTAGTCGAGGGGCTGCCTCGGATGCTAGAAAATGACTTGGTGGTGGGAGTCGTGGTGCTAGCATGTGAAGGTGAATCTCTTGGCTTGGGGGTTTTTGGATGGTTCCAATGTGCAACAGCCGGTGAAGGTGGTGCGGCGAGCGTCCGGGTTTTGTTGTAGTATGTCTCGGAGGCGAAGAGTGCTTTTCCAGGGTGAAAGCCCTCTCTGGCTCTGTCAGGTTGACGGTGGCAGTGCCTTTGGGCGTCTTCTCCTTCTTGAGGGCGTCCTCGCGGTAGCTCTTTGTCCTCCATGTTGGTGGCTCCGGGAAAACCTTGATCTCTGGATCGGGCGGTGGCGGCGCTATGGAGGCATGCCCTTTATAGAGACGCCGCCTTGGAGGACACGGTTTGTTGTGCACGGCTTCGTCTTTCCGCAGTGACTTGCTCATGGTTGAGGGCTTCGGAGACGTCAAGCGGTGCCATTTCTTCTTACATGTGGATGGTTTGGAGTTAGGGTTTCCTTGTTTGCCTCGAGTGTGTGTTTTCGTGTTGAGTTGTATAGGTTGGTTCATGGGTTGTATGTTGGTATGTGCTTTTATATCTATAAATAAGAGCATCTTCAATAGAAGATGTATATGCAAAATAACTACCGTTTGCATCTCCAAAGCCCAAAAACACCTCTCCAACAAATGGTGTAGATGCAAAAAAATGTACATCTCCAGGCCGTTTGCATCTCCAAAGCCCAAAAACACCTGTCCAACAAATGGTGTAGATGCAAAAAAATGTACATCTCCGCCTCCCGAAGATGTAAACTACAACACCTCACGGTGTAAAATTGCATCTCCACCTACAGGAGATGTAAAAACATGACCGTCCACCAACTGCCCAACTGTCGTTCCTTTTCCTTCCGCGCGACCTGCCGCCGCCCGACACTCGCCCGCCCGCCTCCAGCCCGTCGCCGCCATGGCCGACGGCGATGACCCCGCCGCCTTTTCCGCGTCCGCCGCCGGTGCCCTGACCCACCTCGCCGCGGCCGCCACCTCCGCACCAACTTTCCCCAATGCGACCGCCTCCGCCTCCATGCCGCCGCCATCCGCTGCCCTGGATTTGCCCCACCCCGATCGGTCGTCGTCGCACCGGAGGCTGCAAAGAAGAAGGGGGCTGCCAAGCCTCGCGGTGGAGGCATGAAGTGGCCGGTGGCGTGGGGCCGCAACCCGGCGGGGAACCAACCTCGGCCAGCGAAAATCTCGAAGCCGGACACGGCTACGGCGGGCGATTTGCAGCCGCCGCCGACCATGGCGTCCTCCTCCGGCTACGGAGCTCCTCATCCAGCTCCTCCGCCGCCGCCGGCGGCCATGGAGGAAGATGTGTCCACGCCGACGGCAACCGCATCCAACGTGTTTGATGATATGTCGCAAAGGTAAAAAAAATTGTGCATTTCTTTGTTGTTTCACTTGTCGATTCCAATAGAATTTGTAGTTGATTGCGTGTACGTCCATTTGTAGTCTCGATGATGAAGCTTTCATGCGCGTGACACATGTGACAAATTATGATTGACTTTTGCTTGTAGGATTTAAAACTATGGTTGATGATGCACTTTTGTTGCTAGAATTATGAAAATTCAATGTGTAAATGCGGCTGCGCTGTGGCTGAACAGCAGCCGCGTGGCCGGCGGCCGGTTTTACATATCTAGTTTGCATCTTCTGTTGGAGTAACTGTTTTACATCTCCGTTTTGCATCGTCTGTTGGAGTTGGCACTTTTTTTAGATGAAAAATCATTTTTTGGCTGTTTTACGTACCCAAGGTGGAGATGCTCTAATACTTATATAATAAAAAAGGAGCAAGAGCTTTTTTCCAGTTAATAAAAATGAATCGTTTCCGTTTGCTGTGGGACCCAGTCGTCAACAATGATCCATCCCCAATTTCCTTCTGCCTGCCCAAACCACCATGGCGGCCACCACGAGGCTCATCCTGCCTGCACCAGGTCACCGGCGAGCCGCGCGGCAGTCGCGTAGCATCCTCGTCGCGCCTCGGTTGGAGTCATGGTGGTGGCCGGCTTCAAGTGCGGGCACGGGGGGAGGGAGGGAGGGGAGGTGCCTAGCTAGGTCGACGGCGAGCACCTCAAAGGATGGGGTGGGAGCCTCACCGACGGCAACGTGCGCCCCGTGGATGCTGTGTGCCGCCGCGGTGCTCCCCGTGCTATTCAAAATCGATTCACCGGTAATTTGAATCTAGACCTGTTCCTATTTCCGATTTTTTGCCAAAAAGAAAAACACATTTTACTGGTTTTGTGGGCGGCGCTGGGCCGGGAAGGATCCTATAACTGCAAATGTAATCTTGTATACTCCTACATCAGAGATGGTTACCATGGAATTAGTTGTTGGTTGGTCGATTGCAAAGCTTATATAGATCTAATGTAGCGAAAGGCTAGTCATCAGACTTAGCTTTCTTGTCAGTTTCATTCCTGTTTCATTTCATTAGTAAGCCACCTACTGAGGAGGAGGGGTAGCAACTGCCACTTTAGATGGTGTTGTTCGTTATCTACGAAGCTCAATGGTAGTTGATTGTTGGATCTGATAAAACATATAATTGATATCTGTAATACATTTAGTACAATATAGTAATTCATAGACAGAACAGTTTGTCATGTATAAAATAAAATACAACCAGAGTTACATTACAAGAGTTCTGAAAAATGTTAAATTGGCACTCCTCGTCGCTTCCTCCCTGGCAAGGAACTACCTTGGTGTGAATCCTGAGCCCGACTTGTAACATAATGAACAAATGATCTATGTGGGGTTATCCTTGATTCCCATGCAACTAGATTGAAGTCTCCTTCCGGTTTAACAGTAGGATCTACTAGCAGTTCGACCAATGTGACGCTTGGTGATTCCTCCTTGATTCGAACGTTACTTGGATAACGTGTCATGCTAAGTGGGTGCAAAGCGAAATCCGTTAGGTCCACTGGATGGCCTTGTTCTGAAACCATGTTCAGGTGTGCAGCATATACAGAGAGGTTTCTTTTAACAAATCTTATCACCTTGTCCAATATGCAACTCCAAAACTGCACTTCGAGATTCTTTTTCAACACGTCCGCAAACACATTTGCTGAGACAAGTGAACCTTCCACCCTGTGTGCTAACTTGGCAAATTCATCGGCTATCTGTACTAGCCGTGGATGTTCTGCAGGGTCTACGCTTTTGAATATCAATGTCTTGAAAAGGTATCTCAACTCGTCATAAGATAGAACAATAAGGAAAATTGGTTTCACCGATCCGAACCGGGCTAATCTTTTAAGTTTACTTATGATGATCATCTTGCTTCCTCTGTCCATTCTTATGAAAAACGAGTGAAACTTTTTCCAGTCATTGTCATCTACATCAAAGGCAAACTCAATAACTACCAACGTCATACCTTCCATGGTCCTTCCATGGTCAAGTATTCTCAAAAGGTTGTCTCCATCCAAGTGCAATATAGAGGAGAAGCGTGAGCGAACCCTTTCATCGCCGCACACATGAGCAACCAAAGTTTTCTTCCCAGTTAGTGCACCACCTATTATTGGGAGAACTGCAGGTGCATGATTACCAGGAGGGTTGTTGTGCTGCAACAAGAAGCTCAAGAGCTTTTGTTTCTCAGCATGTCGGCTGAACATGAAGTTCTCGGTGTAAAGATAAACATCATATGGCCTACGAGACATGCGCTCGCATCCACCAAGGAAAACAATAAATTCTGCCATGTTAACAAGAATAACTTCTAAGCTTTCCAAGGCACCATGTGACTCAAGGCGCGTGGCCTTATCATTTGTTGTTCGAGAGCGCTTGGCTAAATATAAGTTGTTACCAGATGAGCCGTTGATGCTAACCTCGTCGAAGCCGGCACTGTCTTGGAGGGCATGGTTCCTCAAGTTGTCCAGCACACTGTATCCTCGGTACATGGCATCTGAGAGCATCTTAAGCTGCTTCATCATCCCGGAGTTGGTTATGTATCGCGTGTCTGCCTCCTCAATGATGGTGCTAGCTCTCATCAGGAGGTGCTGCAACCTCTCCACTACCTTCTCCTCTGATTGGGCATGGCTCAAGGTGTTGTACTTGTTCATTAGGAAGGAGATGAACTGGCTCACAAGTTCACCTGCAACTGCAGATATGGCAGTCTCCATGGCTGGGATTGATGAGGTAAGCTGCTGGTCGGTCTCTGGACAAATTTAACTTTTCTTGCCTCTGCCAAGTCTTGTGGAGATTCTTGCCAAACTTGAAAAGTCTCCGTGGATGACTTTGACTGTGACTCTGGATGGGTGACACAGATACTTGTCTAAATGTCCAAATATTTGACAAGGACAGCATGATTTTTTACCAGTATTTGTAATATTCACACTAGGTTCAAATTGATTATTGTCCCATAGCAAACTGTATACTTAATTTCTTTGCATTTGTCTTCCATTGGATTCCTTTTACATTTTACATACGAGGCAATGGGATCCGGCATGTGCAGCCTGCTGTTGCAACATTTGACCATCAGACCTTGAAAATTGTTTGGCTTTTGCCGGATGAACTTCAGTGAAGAAGTAGCGTCACAGCTCGTTGACAAGGAAATGGTATGCGCCCTTTTATCTCGGTCGATGATGAGAATCACAACTCTATACCTTAGTTTCAGAGCACATGTAACTAGTTTGTTCTACATTTGCTCCTCTGGTTTCATCAGAATCAAATCAACTCTATGTGGCTTATTTTGTGCTAGTTCAGTCTTTAATCGAAAATTGTCGCACTTTCTGCTTTCTTTAGAGTTCAGGCTTGACCTGATGTTGATCTCCACACTGGTAAAAATGGAAAAGCAAATAGTATGATCCAACTTGGTTTTATTTTTTATTAGAAGAACTAGAAGGCATGTTCATACAAGAAATTGTATTGTACCTCCTGCATAGTTTCTCCCTGTACTGCATATGGTCATAGCAATTACCAAAGCATGAGGCAGTCCAAAATTTACGGGGGGTAAATGCTTCATAATTGTGGGCCAAAATTGTACAGAAAGGCCTCAGGGAGAACAGCGCCGCCCAAAATGAATTCTAAAGAGACTTCTTGAACGGACTCTGCCCCGATAGTGTCTTTTGTCATTATTTTCAGAGTAGACGAACAACTCCAGAAAACAAAATACACTTGTGCCACTATATTTACATGCCGCTAGATAAATGTTGAAAAAATATTGAGCTCCATGGGATGTCAAGAAAAGAAAATATTGACGTCCACGGTTCTACTTAATGCTGGCACTCAAGCTACGTCTCACTTAATGTGCAAGCCTGCAATCAAACAAGGCACACCACTAACCCGTGCCGTCATGTTATTGTATATCACACGTTTACCAGAATAGAAGTTTCGGAGACCATGTTGATGAACATATTGAAGAACCATAGAGTCCACCCAGAGTGGAGTTTCTAATGACCCCATACTTGCCTCAAATTAATACAGCGGGACTCTTGGCAAAATAGAAAAGTCTCCATGGATGACTTTGACTGTGATTGAGGAACGGATACTTGTCAAAATGTCCAAACATGTGACAAAGACGAGCCAACTGTCCGAGCAGTATAAAAAAATTGACTAGTATTTATAATATTCATAGTAGTTTCCCTACTCTAGTGAAGATTGACAGTGAGAGTTGTTTTGGGCTTTTCCAGATGAACTTCAGTCGATAAGCAGCGCCGCAGCTCATCAGCAAGGAAATGATGCGCCTCCTTGTATCTTGGTCAATGATGATGAGAATCACAGCTCCATGCTTCAGTAATCTTTCAGTATGAGTCGCTCTGAAATGGGCTGCGAGCAGGAGCAGCGTGTCGCTACCAGCCACACGTAAAATGGGCCGTCAACGATGCCCAATCAATAAAGGTCCAGTCTTTTCTCCAAAATCTGGAAAATTTATCTTACTAAGCTATATATAATCAATTTCAGAAAATAATGAAAATTAGTAAAGAGCATATGTTATATAAAATATTGCATACATCAGAAAATAAAATATTCACGTACTATCAGATTTTTATAATATTCATGTACTATTGCAGACATCGGAAAATATTGTTCTTTAAAGTGTTTGTCTATTTAAAAAATATGTCCATCTATTTTTAAGTGTTTATGTGTGTCTGTGTATTTTGTTTCATCTTAATGATATATAATTAGCAAAAATGTCCAACACATTTTTTAAATGTACATTTAATCATAAAAGTATGTGTTGCATTTTTTCTAAATATCCATGTAATCAGAAAATGTGTTTTGACACATTTTTTTAAATGTGCACATAATTTTAAAAAGTGTTTGATGCATTTTTTTCAATGAACATTTATGTAATTAGAAAATGTTGTTGAAATATATTTTTTCAAACTGGTCATGTCATTGAAGAAATGTTTGATATTTTTTTAAACGTGTGTGTAATTTAGAAAATGTTCACATATTAAAAAATCAAGGGATTTTAAAAAGTGTTCATGCCTTTTAAAGTAAATGTTCATGTCATGTTAAAAGCAATTTAAATAATGTTTAGTTATTGTTGGAATAATGTATATATGAAAAATAGGAAAAGAAAAGAAAAAAAGGTGTTCAACGTATTTAAAAATCTTCATGTAATTAAAAATAAAAAATGAAAACAACAAAGAAAAACAAAAGGTAAGAAATATTGGAAAAGAGAAAAACTTGAACAAAGAGCTACCACACGAAAACTATATAAAAACCAAAAGCCCTAGGACAACACAAAACCCACATAATAGATAAGCACACAAAGAAAACTATGGGGATCGCCCCTTGTCAGTCCCAAGCTACTGGGTTGGCTCGTTCCGTAACTGCTTTAGGCGAGTCACCACTATATCTTGCCTAGGGAAAATTATATTTTTTTTGCTTGTTTATAAGAACTAGCACAACACGGCCTTTGGTTGACATAATAGAATAAAAACACATGAAAAATTGTCATTGCCTTGCAATAATGCATCATCGAGAGTAGCACTAATTAAACTCTCAAAGGAATATGCATCAAAGTCGGGGGGAGGGGGGGGGTGTCAATTGACTCCTCCACGTGCCCTTCCCTCTCCACCCACAGCCCTCCCACCGCCTTTTCCTTCTGCTCAAAAAACTCCTCAATGCCCCCTCCAATGAGTGTGGTTTCTTCACTCATGTGAAGGATGTGTCGTTAGAGGACAGCTGCATTGTCTGCCTGAGGACAATTGAAGGATGTGTTGTTGGAGGATATGTGTGGTTTCTTCACCTCTACACTCCATAGTCTGGAAAACGACAATACTGAGTGGGCTAATGGGCCAAAATGAAGACTCAACTTGGACAAAATTCTCCATGTCCTAAAAAATTAATAATATTCCCTCAAAAATATCAATAAAATATATTGATTACTTGTAAAACTTATTGACAATTAAATACTTCTTACAAATGCTTGATTAATATTTATATATGCATGATAAAAAAAATCATCATTTAAATACATGGTAAAAAACATTATATGCACATTTAACATTTTTCAAATACTTGTACAACATTTTTTCAAATGCTTGGTTAACATTTTTATATACATGATCAAATTTTTTTCATCATTTATTAATACATAGTCAACATTTTTTCTATAAACATTTAACATTTTCCAAATGCTTGCTTAACATTTTTCAAACACTTGTTCAACATTTCTTCAAATGCTTTATTAACTTTTTTTAAATACAAGATTAAATTATTGTGTACACATTTTTTTTTGCATACATTTTACGTATACATGATAAACATTTTCTGTATGCACATTTGATATTTTTCAAATGCTTGGTCAATATTTTTCAAATGTTTTTTTGAAGAGTTATTTTCTTAATATATTTATTTATAATATTTGGAAGTATAAACAAAAGTAAAAAAAGAAAAAAAAGAAAAACAAAAAAACGTGAAAAAAAAACAAAACAGAAAACAAGGCTGGTGTTTCCCACGCGCCTGGACTGGCCCAACTGGCAGTTCCCTTCAGCGAGGGGTTCCATCCTGTCTCACTGAATGCGAGACATAGGGGCGCCCAATTTTGAGGCACATTCTTCCGTACTATACCATACAAAGCATGTCATCTGCGCTCTCAAGTTTTGTCGACCGGATTTCGCAATTTATGTTTTATACCATGGAGTTATTCTCTGATTTTTGTTAAATTGAAAGAGGGTTAGGTGTAAAGGCTGAACACATGTGCGTAACCGTGCCTAGTGCACAAGGGCATCACATACAACCAAAATATACCATAAAATACATAGACCGCGGTTCTGAGAGGACTTTCAGACCAGCCTCGGCGGTAGTTTGAGATGGGGATGAGCATCTACGAGTTTCATCGCCATACTTGTATCATGTTGATTTAATACAATAGCCGTGGCGGAGCCAGCCCGTGAATGTAGCCCGGGCAAGTCTTAACAGTGACAGTGGGCTGCCACCTGCCCAATGAAATAATCCTTCTAACCATAGATTATCACTAGTGCTTAGGAGTAATTTTCTAGACTAGCCCGGGCAGCCGCCCGGGAGCAAGGGCTCTTTGAGATGTAGCCTTCAGCCTAACTCCACCATCAAGCATCTTCTAATTTCTAGTGTGGTCAATTGTTTTATACGTACATGTGTACCTCGGCAACAAGAGACTAGCAACCACGGTAGTCCGGCATATCAGTCACCGAAAAGATGTGGTACTTCTAACATCGACCACATTCGGAAAATTAACTAGTCTGTTGGGTTTTATTTTTTTGGGATTGGCCCATGGAGATTTTTTATTTTTTTTTGTGTTCCAGCGACTATCCGTTTACGTTTATGTATGCTTGTCTGATCTGTATCGCTTAATATTTGTTTCCTACACTATTCTCTTCAAGCAATTGCGTGTTTCCCGTAAAATTTTATTTGGATTCCCACAAAATAATACAGAAAATAGATGGAAGCACCCAGATCAGTGGCGGAGCCAACGTTGAACCATTGGGTTCAGATGAACCCAATGAAATTCACTACCTACGTGCATGTCATGTACGACATATAAGGCCTGACCCCAATAAAAAATTAAGCCTGACCCCATCAAGCTGCTAACGCCACATGATTAGACAAATAAAAGGCCCAAAAGCCCAGGCATCTTCGTTACTAGTACTAGATCAATTATCAATACATGTACGACATCTAAAAAAAAGAAGATCAATCAATACCTGTACGAGGAATACACGGACGGCAGCCGCACGCCTCGTCGCTTTCCAACTCGCCTCGCCTCTCTCTCCGCCGTCTCGCCCAGTTTTCGTTAGGCCATCGCTTCGGTCCTCATCTCGACACCGACGCCCGACGGCAAATAGCGTAGAAGCGCTCAACTGCAGTCTAATTCGAGGCAGTAATATCACCTCCACATCTCTTCCCTCTGTACGTTCTACCCAATCTAAATCTAATAGCCTAGTACGGGAACTTTTTTCCCTAATTTTCTAATTCTTATTTTCATGGACTTTCATTGATGCAGGCTATGCAAAGATATTTTTCAAAGAAGAGAAGTCGATCACCTGATCCAGATAATGATGCGGGGACATCGAGGTCACCCGTCAGATGTAAGGAAACTGCATCAAATGTCGCTGCCCGTAGTCTCCCAAAGCCTTCTATCCACAAAGAGATTAATTTAGATGAATTGCCCTACGATCCGGCTGATTGGAAGAGAATTTCGGAGTACACAAGAAATCCTAAGAAGCAAGATGAGATTAGGCGACGATATTTAACAAGGGGACCTTACAGGCCGCCGTTTACTTTTGTTTATCCACACAGGGACATTGGAGATACTCCACGAAGATTTAATCCAGACTGGTTTAAAGATTATGGTCGTTGGCTTGAGTATAGTGACAAGGTGCATAAGGCCTTTTGTTTGTGTTGTTATCTTTTCAGAGATAATAATGAGGGACAAGCTGGGAGTGATGCATTCGGAATTAATGGTTGGAACGGTTGGAACAAGAAAAGTAGGCTGGATACCCATGAGGGTAAAGGTAATATTAATAGCTTTCATAATGTAGCAGTAAAACGGTGTGATGCTTTGATGAATCAAGATCAATCAATTCTGGTAGCTCTCGATAAGCAAACTGATCTTACAAAAAAGCAAAATCGAATTCGGCTTAATGCTTCAATTGATTCTGTTAGATACTTGTTGCATCAAGGCTTAGCTTTCCGAGGCCATGACGAAACAGAAGAGTCAAAAAATAAGGGAAACTTTCGAGAGTTGGTAAAAACTTTGGCAAATCAAAATGATGATATACGGAAGGTAGTTCTTGAGAATGCTCCACAAAATTGCAAGTGGGTATGTGGAGATATTCAGAAGGAAATTGCCAACTATTTTGCCAAGGTAACATCATCGTTAAATTATATTTCCTACTATTTTTGTTGTCTTACAAGTTACACTAATCTCTAATGATGCCCTTATTGTTTTGCACAGATAACTTTGAATTCTATTATTGAAGAAGTTGGAGGTGATGTGTTTAGTTTGTTGATTGATGAAGCTGCTGATGTGTCTGACAAAGAGCAAATGGCAGTTGTTTTGAGATATCTTAGCAAGCGTGGATTTATCATTGAACGGTTAGTTGGAGTAGCACATGTGCAAGAAACATCGGCAATATGTCTTCAGGCCACACTTCAAAAATTATTCACCGATCTTGGTTTAAGCATAAAACAAGTCAGAGGACAATGTTATGACGGGGCTAGCAATATGCGCGGCGAGTTCAATGGCTTGAAAGCAAAGATTTTGCAAGAGAATAAGTCAGCCTATTATGTGCATTGTTTTGCTCACCAACTCCAGTTGGTTATTGTAGCTGTAGCAAAGAAGCATGAAGATATTTCAGATTTTTTCTACATGATCTCCATTTTATTTAATGTGGTTGGAGCTTCTTGCAAAAGAAAGGACATGATTAGAGAGAAACATCGAGAGGATGTAATAAAAGCCATAGGTAGTGGGCAGATTAGCACTGGCAGAGGGTTAAATCAAGATCAAACTCTTCAGAGAGCTAGTGACACTCGTTGGGGCTCACACTACAGAACTCTCTCAAGTCTAGTGAAGTTGTTCCCTGCAGTCATGTCTGTTCTGAAATATGTGGAGAAAGAAGGTAAAAATGAAAAGAAAAGTCAGGCGCGTGGTCTTGTAGCATATTTTGAGACCTTTGATTTTGTGTTTTATTTGCACATGATGCTGCATATATTAGGAAATGCAAATACTTTGTCACATTCTTTACAAAAGAAGGATCAAGACATCCTAAATGCCATGTCATGTGTCAAGTCCACAAGGAATGAGCTACAAGAACTAAGGGAGAATGGATGGGACTCACTGATACAGAAGGCATATTCATTTTGTGAAGAACATCACATTGAGAAGGTGGACATGCAGGAGCAATATATCAATCGACACAAACCAAGACAAAAAAATAATAAGACAAACCTCCAGCATTACCGAGTAGAGTGTCTTAATTCTGTTATTGACTGGCAACTTCAAGAGTTTGATGACCGTTTCAATGAGGTAAATTCTGCATTACTTGGTCACATGGCTTCTTTCAACCCAAACGATGGATTTGTTGCTTTTAACTTGGATAGCTTAGTGAAGCTAGCTGAGTTTTATCCAGATGATTTTGATTCAAAAAAAATGGATGATCTTGGTCCTGAACTGCGCACTTACATTGATAATGTGCGAGCGGATGAAAGGTTTGCTAATTTGGACGGGATTGCTGATCTTGCGAAGTTAATGATGCAGACAAATAAACATGTTACTTTTCCCTTGGTCTATCATCTTCTAAAGTTAGTATTGATATTACCAGTTGCAACAGCATCCATGGAGAGATGCTTTTCAGCTATGAATGTTGTCAAGAAAAAGTTGCGCAACAAAATTGGTGATCAGTTCATGAGTGATTGTCTAATTTGCTATGTGGAGAAAGAGATGTTTTCTCCCATTAGTAATGATGCTGTGTTTGATCTTTTTAAGGCGATAAAAGATCGAAAAGGGAAGCTCTAAAATGTGAGTGACTTTACATGATTCTTTCACATGATGTCACTTTTATTTTAAACTTGCCAAACTAACTTGTTATTTTCTTCATTGTTTTCAGAAAGATGAGAAGTTGGATCTGAAATATGAACTTTATTTTGGTACTACTTTTATCTATAATATGTAAACAAGTGATTTTATAATTTCATCCGGTCGGTATGTTATGCACTCTTATTTTTTTAAAGTGACAAATATGTGTGATAAGTGATATCATATTCATTGTGCTTTCTTTGACTGATATAATCTCGTTGCAATTTGTCACAAAATAGGACTAAGTTCATTAAAAAAATTCACAACTAGTTAGTGAATGAACCCATTGTCGAAAATTTCTGGCTCCGCCCCTGACCCATATCGTCCATTTCCATTCCGTTTTCACCTGGACTACCTACTTACTGCATATGCAGCCGATAAAGTGGATCTTGTTTCCTGTAGACGAGAGACACCATGATTAGATGCCACAGGAAGACGAAGCGATAGCAAAAGTTCACCTTTCAGGCGAAATGATGCACCAGCGACATAATGAACGGTAGACGGGTTACACAGGTACACACACACACACACACTAGTGAACTTTTCATTGGGCAGGTGGCCAACGGACCACAGCGAACGGGACGGACGCCATCATGGCCAGGAAATGATACGTACGGTGACCACAGTGAAAGTCACTGTATTATAGAATTTACCTTGCCGTGCATGCCATCCATGTCCCCAGTTTTTTCTTCATGAAACCCTACGTAACAAAAGAAAACGGAGGGATCATGCATAGTTCACACTGTGACGGGCGGCCATCACTTTCATGGTGCAAGAAAACTAATGCGTGGATGACCAGATGTTCATCTGAACCTCGACCGGTGTATGCATGTGAGTGCGATGGATGATGCAAAGTTTCAAATGGCAATCAGGCCATGTGCACACAACCTGTGGGTAACGTGCATGCAAATGGCCGGGTTTTCCATGCCTAATCTTGTGGAGACATCACTGGAATTGGATCCGTGCAAGTTAGGCCAATTGCACCATACGCATGCACGCATGCAAAATCCATGTGCTCACAACGTGTCATGTCAAGTATGCAATTCAACTCTGTCTTTGTTAATTGTTCACCATGCTTTTCTATTTGCAACTCTAGCACACACACACACACACACAGATCTACATCAGCTTGTAGGTACCGTATGGTCTGGTCACCATACGTATTTACATGGTTGAACTGAATGGAGGAGATATACACATGTATATCTATTGCGACCGAATAAGGCGCTGGCTCTTGTTTGTCACCGTGTGTACAAGAATCAGTAGCTTCTTTCTGATTGGCTGGAGGTAGCTATCTCATTTTTGTGACATTTCGTTATATACCCGTCAGTATATATCAACCCATATCTTTGATGGCCACTTGTGATATCTGGGACAAGTATATGTCCTGGCATTTATATACTACAACAATTGTGGTACATCCTCATTTGGTCTTTTTCCAAGAACTACAAAGACCCAAATAGCTGCCTTTGGTCATTCGCTAGTCGATCTATATATATGCCACACGCATCTACTTCAACTGGTAGATACGTGCATACCTGCACAACTTGTGGAATAATCCATGAAAATGATGTTGCCACCATTAATGCTATACATAGATAGACGCAGAAGTAACCTGAATTTCGTCAACTATATGGTCACTGTCTTCATAAATTGCCATGGATCCCCGTGGTTTGTTCGTATATGCATGTTCTCCGCCTGATTATGTCGATTTCTTGCAGCATCGATCAGACCGATGGCTTGTGTGATCCTGAAACGAAACGAATGAATAGGGCGAAGCCAGTTTATGCGTGGCTTCCCATGCATCCTTGTCCAGCCCGTCTGCCCATGTGGCTGCAGGGCGTGGCCTTATCTTCTTTCCTGCCTATATGTGTAGGTCAACAATGCAATGTGGTCAGTTATTAGGGCATATCATTTTCTACATATATGCAGAAGCATCTCACATGAAGAAGCAAGGGCAAATCATTAATTGGTGGACGGCTTTTCTTGTCGCAAAATTCCATGTAACTGGATCGAGTTACACGGCATGGATGGGCTAGTTATATTCAAGGCAAAATTCTATATGACCAAGCGTCCAAGCCAAGGACTGTCTTGCACGCATGGAATTGAACGAATTAAGTCTGACTTGCATTGTGATGATGCTTCAAAGTTCAACACTATGATAACGGATAGGATAAAGAAGGTAGTTTTTTTTAGAAAGTATAGGGCTTTATTCAATTCAAAGTCATTGGAATACAAGCAATCACCGGAGTTTTGCCAAGCCAAAGATGGCGCTCTATATCTAGTGAGGAAGAAGCCTTATACAAGCAATCACTGGAGTATTGCCAATAGTACGGAGAGCCATTACTGATAAAGCTTATTCCAGACCTCTCTCAATAAGAATAATATTCTTTTAACTCTATCGCATACGGTTTATCAGGCATCCATGAAGAACAGGGGTGTTAAATAACAAATACACCCTATCGTAGACAGCAAGGAAAGTTGTCTAGAATATGGAGTTTCCCAACCATAGCCGGTGTGGAATTATGTACTAGTATAGTGGCAGGAAGAGAAATGACACAGCATGACAAAGTTTCATGTGTAAGAAGACGGTCACTCAAACAACCACACAAAAATTAAAGCGATCCAAAGGCCAGAATCCGTAGAAAAATGCAGTTGCCTTAAAAATAGCAAGAGCGGAATAGAAATTAGGACGTCCTTGAATGAAGATGATGAACTGCGCAGATTAATCAACATTGTATATCTCCTGGCTACCGCGTCGAGCAGTAACCACCACCTATGGCCCGTTGAAAAACTGAAAAGATTTCAAAGGCGACATGACCTGCATGCAATTATTATAACGTAAAGAAAATAACACATGCACACATAACCAACGACACCAACCAAACGATCTGTGACTAACTAGACTGTACAATATACATATCGTCGGCGGAAGATGGCGATGAGAAAAGGTCGTCCACGAGCATGCATGCATGCAAACAGTACGTACCAACAACGAGCGAAGGTACGTCGGTTGGCGGTTGGAATTACATGCAGAAACTTTGAGCAGAAAATAAGTTGAGGTCTCCCTTTCCATGTCCCCGAGCTGTTGGTTCATACACCGATCGATCGATTCGAGCCTACACATGCACATGCAACTACTACTTTCTGAAAAGAAAATAAGTCAGGTTTGTCGCAGAGTACACGTACAGCTGCATGCACAACCGCCGGTTGGCATGTACGTACCTAGTGCAAAGCTCCCAAACGTACGTGAACGTGGATGCTGGATGCATGCCTACATAATCTAGCTAGCTTGTTGTTTGTACACATGTAGATAAACCTGGTGAGTTAATTAATATTGTACATACGGTACATGCTTTCTCTCGTGATGGTGACGTGAATTGCATGCAATTGAACAGTCTTGTTGGTCGATTCGGACGTTCACGGTCTGATATGGACGGTGAGTAGCAAGCTGCTAGCCTACTCCCAGCATGCACAACTCCCGATCCACCGGTTCATCTCGAATCCAGGACACTCCTCAGCTGAAATCGGGTTATAAAGTTTCGAATCTGGTGATTGATGCACATGGCTTGCTTGTCGACCATGCAACGTAAACACCTTTTAATTTAATCGGGTAGTTTTGAAACCTAGATACGACTGCATATGGTGAAAAGGAGATCACATGGCTGATAAATAAAAGGAGGGTTATTTGAAACGGACCCTTTATATAGTCCTTTTGATGCTCGGACTGCAGAAAAAAAAGAAATATAGATTGTAGTAGCAAGGACTGATGGCGACGAGATAAAGATGAAAGAACAAGTAAAATGACTTTATCTGGATGGTGGGGCACATATGGAGGATGACTCCTCGCCTACTATACTAGCATGCATAACTGCCAATCTATCAGTTGATTTATTTTATGGGTGTGGCTAGGTCTCGGCTGAGTGAGATTTAACTAAGTCCCAGTCAAGTGACATATCATGTAAGAAAAAAAAAAGGAAACCTGGAAAGAAAATTTTGCACGGATCTCAATGTATGATCCCACAAATATAGTATAGACTGACACATAACCAAATCTTAGTCGACTGAGTAGCAAGACTGTTATTTTATTTTGTCCCTAAGCGGTCTGTTGAAATATCATCCAAGATACTACTCAACTGCCAAGATCTGATTAAAAGGTTTCGACTCTGGTGGTTTACACACATGGATGAGTGGTGAATAAAAATAGCTATCTGAAAAAGGACCCTCTAGTCCATCTTTGCTGCTTCACCAAGTCTCCCAACTCGATCTCTAGGTAGTGAGACACTTTGTTGCTAGCCTTGGACTTTTGTGAACAGAAAAAACTGCTGATTGTAGTAAGGACTGATGAGCATCGACGAGGGGAAAGGCTAGAAGAAAAGGCAAAGGTTTGTTGGTCAGTTTTTGGTCTGGGGGACACATGCACGCAACATGCATCATGCAGGAGGGTGACCAGTCGCCAGCTCTAGCTCCCACATGCATGCAGCAACAACAGAGCTGGGCGCTCCAACTTGATCAAAATGTTTGAATTTCGTGTACGGTAACGTGTGGTTTGATCTCGATCGATCGACCAATCAACAATGCATGCATGTCCATGCATGGACGAATGCATATAAGTCGATATACGTACGTGCTGGTAGCTACCTGATAAGTACTTAATCAGTGACCAACTGATGGTCACACCACACGCACCCACTGTAGTGTCGTGAGTGCCACTAAATTTAGAGTTTGGGCGACTCTGGTCCTGGTCGTCGGTTGTAGGTTCTGGTGCACGATCAGCGTCCTCTGGGAGCTGGACAGATCACGCTCAGGTAGCATTACGTTGTCTGTTGTCTGGTCGTCTCACAGCTAGCTAGGACGCGAGGGATGTGACCGAGGAGCGATTTGGACGGTGGCTGTAGGTGACCGAGAACCATAAGTTTTGCTGCGGGCACGATTTAAGTGGTCCGTTCAAATACTTAACCTAGTTTTGTTTAAATTTAATTTCAACCTGTTAGATTTTCCCCGTTTGGTTGTAATTATACCCAACTTTGTTAAATTTCATCCGTGTTTGCGCTCGCTTCTGTTTCAAATGTGCCTAATATTTCACGACTTTGATTGGATGGCCTTGGCTGCCCCGCTGTCACCGACGTATCTGTAGACATTTGGGGTGGAAATATGATGATCCGCATTGAAGTAGCCCTAACCGGAATTCAGCCCCGAGCTAGCTAGGCACGGCTGAAATTCGAACTTGTGCAGCCGAAGCAGTAGTACTACGTGGTAGCTGCATGTCGTGCATGCTGCATGCAACCCACATGCTACGCGCCGGCTGACGGACTGCCATGCTGCGCCCATGTACGCCTGATGCTGGGCACGGGCGTACGTCAGGTCGTCATGGTTGCCACAGTGGCATGGCCGTTTTCTCGGCGCCCGCGCCGATTAACTGCACACACGCACGCACGGTGCCGTCCGGCCGGCCGCTGCCTATCTCAATCCGTCGGTGCGATCTTTCAAGCCCCTTCCATGATCTGTATCTATGGTGGAGTAGGTACGTCACACGCAGGAGAAGTGGAGACGATGAAACGAAATTAGCACGGATGGATTTGCTGGAGGAGGAAACCATGAGAGGCCGGCACGTTGCAGCGAGATGGTCAGCAGATCGATCAGCCGGTCAGGTCAACCTTGGGTGGGTTCATGTAGGCATGCGTAAGTGCCAGACCCGGGCCTTGCCCATGCATACAGATTTGACACGTAATCATATCTCCTCCGATGTGATATATATCCATATGAACCACCCGACGTCTGAATGTACTACCGTCGTTGACCGGTCTGAAATCCAACTCGAACACTAGCGAAAAGTCAGACGTGCGGGAATGGGATTCGTTAATTACTTTGGGATCAACGCCTTCTATGTTTGATCAACCATATATACAAGGATATGAAGATAAACATTAGCAAATTAATATCGGTATATCCATCCGTCAGATGTGTTTTTCATGATGTATATATTCAATATTCTAGTTATTCATATTTTATTCTGTATTTTGGTCACAGTTCGAAATAGCTGATGTTGTTTCATTGAATTTACATGCCATCTATTTTTAGGGACAATGGGAGTATTACTAATCCGTAGATTCGGCCTACACGCATGCGTGAAGAGTTGAGCCTAATGGCATCATTACGGCCCTAGCTCTCTACATCTCATCGCTTATGATTCTCTCTTAATTGACCTAATCCCACCATGTGTGGTCGAGGGTACTCCGCATAACTATAACAACAAGATGATGCCTCGTGCATTGCTACTGGGATCTTGTTAAAAAATGCATATGTAATTGTTAAACAACAACAACAACAACTAAGAAAAAACATGTGTAAGCTTAAAAACCAAATAAAAACATGAAGCGTATAAACAGAAAAAAAAAATGAATTGCAGTAAAAAAATGTCATTTCTAACAAAGATATGAAAGATGAAGTATATATAGGAATGCTGCAATCGCCTAACATATATACTCTCATCTCTCCATAATAGAACTAATGTAGTAATAATAATAATTTATTACTAACATGCATTAAGTGATGATGTGGCAGCGTTGCATGCATAGTTTAGTGCAAAAAAGTAAACTTGCATGCTTGGCTTGTTTATGTGGCATGGTTGCATGACTAGAAAAAATAGGTACTACGTTGTACTACCTTCGTCCTGGTTTATCGGTCCCCTTTGTAATTTGTGCCCAATTTTAACCAAATATTTAACTAACAAAATGTTAATGCATGTCAACAAAAATTATATCGTTGGATTCGTATTTGAGCATAGTTTCCAATGATATTATTTTTGTGATATGCCTGAACATTTTGTTAGTTAAATTAATGATCAAAATTTGTCACAAAATACAATGGGGACTAATAAACCAGGACGGAGGTAGTAGCTATTTAAGAATAGAGGATTCAATAACTATGTATTTTTTTCTCAAAACAAAGCACTAAGTTGTACCGAACACAAAAAATGCTTACATTAGTTCAAAATAATAATGCGGAATTGCCATGAAAAATGTGCAACTCTCCTACTCTGACCATGTGCACCCTCGAGGTGACATGGGTAGTGACCAACCTCTACCGCCATCGGGCGGTAGAAGGTTGTGAGTGCCAGGCCGAAAACCTTGCTACCGATGCCAAGAAGGGCGATGCTTCTGGGGCACCACTTCCCACTTTAGAGACTTCTGCGCGACCTTAGGCTCCGGGTGAAATCTCTTGACCCTATTTGTTGAACCAGGCAACTCAACATGTTCACATAGTTACCTCCTTAGAGGCTTCATCCTTGGGCCAGTTTTTATCTTTTGGCTAGTTATTATGTGGCTTGTAGTTGGTGGTGGTGTTTCCCCTTGAGCTTCGATCGTTCATAGCTCGCTTTGGTGATTGGGCTTTGTGTCTGTTATACTAACACTCTTTTTGGTGGTGTTATTTTTTTCACCTTGTGAGCTTCTTTGTCGGCGATAGTACACTTTGATTCTAGCCACATCGAGGGGGTAGGGGGCGCTATTTTGCTGTGAATGAATGGTTTTGCAAAGACGTTTGGCCTTTGTTCTGAAACAGCCATGTATCACCTTCCAACGATTTGCCTGCCTCCAATTCACGGCTGCCTCAACCTCGATCAATGAGCTCTTAGTGGACAAGGGGTTCGGCGTTGTAAAGCGATATGACTTTTTTTTAACTATTTTGTTATCTTTTTCCATAGCCTTTGTTCAACTAATAATCGTGTACATGCAATGGATGTATCGACTAATGCTCATAAATTTTGAAAAGTATTAAATCAAACACAATCTCTTATACGAATTTTAATCAAATACTCCATGAACTACAAATAAAAAAAGACACATTTTCTATTGGCCCACTATGTTTTACTTACATTTTAGATGAATTAAAATCCGATTAATCACTGCATGAACATTAAGCTCAAATTAAAAATTCATGACATTGTTATTACATCAGTCGATTAATCTATGAGGTGAAATCACCGTGGGCTCGCTATGTTCTCTTTACTGCCAAACAAAAATCTCCGTTAATCATGTAATCCTCGTACAAATTGCCTTGGATGTTGTAAAATGCATCTACGGAAGAGGCATCGAGGGAAAATGTCAAGCGCAGCCAATCGGTCGACTATAGTAGGCCAGAAATCTAGACAACAACCTTGAGAAAAATTCAAATAGATGTCTTGTTGCTACGATCCAAACAGACTTCTCGAATAAATAGGAGAAATCCAGACCAAAAGTTTGATCACTGTAAGGCCATGTTATTTTTCCATCAAACACAACCTACTACTAGCAATGGTTCTCCAATCCCATATCAGTTTAACCCAAAAACATATCATGGAGAAGTAGACAATATAAGCTGGAAGGCCATATTAGAAAATAATCCATAATAAGTGCAATTATCAAGCATTTAAAATGATTTGCAAAAAATCAAGAAATTAAAATGGAAAATGATAAGCAGATCCGTTTTTCTTGGGGGTGGGAGGGAGGGGTGTTGTTGCCCATACGAGAAAATAATGCAGTAATGAAGAGCAAATATACGCGGAAAACCCATTCGGCTCGCGGGTGCACATGCTCCTGCGCGTGAAAATAATTTTTGAAATGTCAAAAAATCTCAACAAAAATTCTATGTGTTCTTAGTCACACCCAAATGCTACCTGCAAATTTTTAGGCAAAAAGAATAAGCATTTTGGCCTGTGCAAAAAAACAAATTAAACATCAAATATCACACCCAAATTTGTTATTTTCCCCGACGAAAAACTGCCACTCCATTTCACATGAAATTTGTCAAGCGTGCTTGCCGCACTAACATGAACATCTACCAAAATATTCGGAATTTTTTGAAAATATTTAGTATTTTTTTTTCGGTTTAGTGTTCATCCGGGAGATCCTGTGATGTGCTGCATCAAGAGAGGTCCCTGGCTAATTAGCTCGTACGTTCGTCGGCCACCTCGTACCTTTAGTTTTTCTATATATTTACTAGTACTTGTTTAATGATCGTTTTTGTTTTATTAGCAGGGCAGAGTTGTCATGCTCATCAGGCAACCTCATGGGATAGACAAAACAGAGGAGATAGACAGAGATAGAGAGAAGAGGGAAAGGAGGTTAATTATGTTAACTCTGCTGTTTTGTAGGTAGTCTGGATAAGAAGACAGATCAGAGCAGAGATCGACCGACCACGCGCGTGTGTCAGAGATTCCTCGGAACCTAATTAACCAGACCAGACAAGACATGGGGGTGTCATGAGCAGGCCTCATCAAAAGCTAGATACATTTGCTGTAAAAGAACCAGCTTAATTATCACTTCAGATACTACTGCTACTAATATAGTTGCGGTTACGTAGTACTAGTAGCTGCGGTTCACATCACAATGGCGACAGCGAATTACTTACTGAACACCAATACTACTGAGTTTGTTCATATTGGCTCAGTCGAAAAAAATACTCCCTTCATTTCATAATGTACTACATAGTACGCATAGTTTTTTCATAAAGTCAAACATCACAACGATTGACCAAATTTATTGAGACAAATATCAACAATAGCAATACAAAATAAAATATACTCCAATATGAAAGTCTATCTTGCGTTTTATGTAGTGGTATGAGTTTTTGATACTAACATATATGTAGACATTTTTGTCTATTAACTTAGTCAAAATTGATGAAGTTTGACTTTCTAAAAAAAATTATATGCACTGTATTATGAAAAAACGGAGGGAGTATGTTTTATGTGCAACGAGTTGCTGGCGACGGCGTCTCAGGGAATCAAAGTGCATGATTGTCGTATCACTAGTTCCAACTGTACCCATGAGATGAAATAGAGTCAAATTAATTTGCGTGTGAGACACTCTACCACTTCCAGGGCTCGAGAGCCGTATTGTTTCTGGACCCCGTTCCTCGTTCATCAGCTGATTAAGCAAGGCGTGCGAATGTGCAATGCTTGCCGTGCCGGCCGGGTCGACGTGGACAAGTGATCGACGGATTGAGTGTGAGCACGTAGCCGTGCCCGTGAAGGTAGTCAATTCCGGCGTTAATTCCGGCCGCGCCCACGGCGTGCGACGCGGCCAGATTGGCTAGCTAGCCTTCAGTCAGTGCCTTGCCACGCACTCATCGCTCATGGATCCAGGGGGAATTAACACATGCATGCATACGTACGTGACGCATGCATGCACGAGAGCCGGCTGAGTGAGCTCTACGCCTCCCGTGCCATTGCGTTAGCTAGAGAATCTACCGGAGAGTGAATGTGGGTCGTCAAAAGAAAAGAAAAAAGATAGAGATGATTCCACGGCGCCTTTAACCTCGGACGAAATCAGTGACCTTTATGCCAAAGTTCAGCATAATTTGACCTCGTTTGCAACAAATAAATAAAGTGGATCAGACCTTTTTTGGTCGCGCCAACATCCCTCGCATTTTGCTTGCACGGGAGACGTCACAAACTCTGGTGTTTACCCCTGGCCCACAATCTGCAATGACAGGGTTGACCATCTGACGTGGCAAAAGTAAACGCCAGGGATCACCTTGTTTACACCCCTCCCCCCTCCCCCGCACCCAAAACGTCATACACCTTGGCGTTTTCACCTAGTAAGGTAAGCTGCAGCGCGGGCCCAGCCCACCTCATCCTCTCTTTCCCATGACGGCAGCCGAACGCAATGGGTTAACACAGAGTGCAGTTTCTCTCTCGCCCCTCCCCTCTCCCCACACCAAATCCCTCTAGATCTCCTCCTTCCAGGCTTCCACGCCTCTGATTCGTGGATCTGAGGCCCCCAAGCTTCTTTGAGGTATTCTCCCCCATTCGCTCCAATTTATTTTGGTGGAAACCTCTTATTTGTGTTGCATTATTCAATATTGGGTGATGATAGATGAGTAGATGCTTATTTCGTTTTAGGCTTTTTTGATAGTTCATGGATGATTATAGATGATTGGTAGGTAGTAGATGATGTGTTGGTGAATTTATAGGACAATATATTTCGGTTTGGTGCATATGTTGTCCCACAGGATATTTCAAGAGAGATGATGAATAATTTGATGGTCGTATGTGGTATGGTTTGTTTGAGAATTTGTTTTGATTACAGATTATGTGTATATGTGCTAGCAATTTAGTTTTATGTTTGCGAGCAAGTCTATTGTGAAAATATATGATGTGTGTATGTGGTATGAAAAATATGGTTTGATTTATATATAATGTCTCTATGCATGTGAGATGCTTCTACATATTATAGAAAATGGCATTCCCCCATTAACTGACCATGTTGCATTGTTGACCCACATATATAGGCAGGAAAGAAGATAAGGTTATGCCGTTCAGCCACATGGGCAGATAGGCTGGACAAGGGTGCATGGAAATCCACCCATAAACTGGCTTGACCCTTTTTAATTCATTTCGTTTCATGGATCACACAAGCCATCGATCTGATGTTTCAAGATTTCAACATAATCAGGCGGAGCACATGCATAAACGAACAAACCGCGGGGATTGACCAGAATTTATAAAGAAAGTGACCATGTAGTTGACGAAATTGAGGTTACCTTTGCTTCTATGTATGTATAACGCCGTTTTCATGGATTATTCGATGAGTTATGTAGGTATGTACGTACCTACCAGTTGAAGTAGATGCGTGTTGCGCTTATCGAGTTAAAACTTAAAAGTATGGATCGAATAGCTGAAAAGGCAAGATACCTACCTAGCTACCAGGGTCTTTGTAGTTCTTTGAAACCCGTCAAATGAGGATATACCATAATTGTTGTATATAGCATATACTTGTTGGAATTGTTGCAAAAATCACAAGTGACCATCAAAGATAGATACGGGTTGATACCGACGGGCGTATAATAAAATGTCCCAAAAATGGGATAGATACCTCCAGCCAATCAGAAAGAAGCTACAGATTCCTGTGCTGACAGTGACACACAAAAGCTAGCGCCATATCCGGTCGCAATGGATATATATTCATTTCCTCCATACTTATCTACAACTTGAAATAGATGCGTATATGCCAAAATTGCAAAATAAAAGCATGGTGAACAATTAACAAAGGGGTGTGGTTAGATCTCAGTCGACTGAGACTTAACGAAGTCCCAGTCAAGTGACATAATATATAAAATGAAGAAAGAAAAAATTTAAAAGAAAATTTTACACGGATCTCCACGTAAGATCTCACAAATATAGCATCGACTGAGACTTCGTTAAGTATCGGTCGACTCAGATTTAACAATTCCGTTAACAAAGGCGCTGAGTTCTAGCAAAAAATAAAAATAAAAATTAGGGAACCGAGTTCTAGAGTTGACATGCCACGTTGTGAGCACATGCCTATTTTGCATGCATGCATGGTGCAATTGGCCTAACTTGCACGGATCCAATTGGGGTGACCTTTCAACAAGACTAGACAAGGAACAAAAACCCATTGCATGCATGATGCATGTTATGTGCACATGGCCTGATTTCAATTGCAAGTTTGCATGATCCATCGCATTCACATACACTGGTCGACCGTGGTCGAGGTTCACATGAACATGTACATCTGCTCATCCACGTAGTTTGCACCATAAAAGTGATGAGTGAATTGCAAAAAACCACCACATTTCAAATTCTCATCCGGAATTGCCATCACATTTCTTGAGCGCCCCAAAAATCCACCACTTTTCTTGTTAAATTTCTCAATTAACACTGATGACCGGTCTAGGCCAAATTAATCTGATTTCTGACAGCTGGGGCCCGCTGGTCAGGTCCATGTGGCACTATATGGTCAACATAAACGGCATTGACTATTAACTTGAAGGAGGGCCCACCTGTCAGGGTCTTATCCACCCCTCGTCCACCTGCTCTCCTCCCCTGTCACACCTCTCCTGCCCGCACACACCCGCTGCCATGGGTTGCCGCCGCCGCTGCTTGCCGTCGGTGCATACTCTGCTGCTGCCTCGCCGGCGACTTGATCCAGCACAGGCCCGAGGCCACCCACCACTTGCGCTGCCCTGTGGGCAGCGAAGACGGCGATGCCGCCCCCTTGAGCAGCGCGGCCCGAGCTGCTCTGCGGCCGTGCCAGGGCTGCCACCCGAGCGCGCGCTGCCGCCCGTGTCATGCTCGCCGCCGTCCATGGAAGCGACTCCCGCCGCCGCCATCGGGATCCAGGGCGACGAGGGATACGCGGATGCCGCCGCGAACACCCAAGCGCACGACGACAGCTTCAGCGCCACAAAGATGGTCGGCTCCCAGAGCGGCGAGTAGGAAGAGGCGGTGGCGCTAACGGCGGTCCAGCTCGTCATTGGGATCATGGTGGTGAGCTCGCCGCCGCTGTCCTCCTCGCATAGCCGCCAAGAACCGTGCCTTCACCCTCGGACGTGGTGGTGCCGAACGAGGATCAGTAGGGCGGTGCAGGTGGTGGTCAAGCCTATCGAAGCACCGGGTACGGCGAGCAGGTCCTCATCGCCGCGCTCCTGGTGCCATGGCCTGCTGCTCCGGCGGCGCACCGGATCTGCACACGAGGTGCTTGTGGAAATGCCACAAATTGTGGGCCCCATGTCTAATTTGACGGTCAACAAACGGTGTTGACCATTTTATGCCATGTCAGCAGTTGCACGTGGGTCCTAGCTGTCGGAAATCAGATTAATTTGGCCCAGATCGGTCATCAATGTTTATTGAGAAAATTAACAAGAAAAGAGGTAGATTTTTGGGGCGCTCAAGAAATGTGGTGGCAATTCCGGATGAGAACTTCAAATGTGATGGTTTTTTGCAATTCACTCTAAAAATGATAGCCGATTGCCACATTGTGTACCATATATGCATGCAGTTTCCCGTGTCATGAACCCTCTGTTTTCCTTTTTCACGTAGGGTTTCATGAAGAAGAAACTGGGGACATGGATGGCATGCACGCCAAGGTAAATATAATAGAGTGAAGTTCACTGTGACCACCGTAGACCGTACTTATCATTTCCTGACCATGATGGCGTCCCGTTTGCTGTGGTCCGTTGGTCGTTTCAAATCACCCGTCCGCCGTCCATTTTTGCCGGTAAATCATTTCGCCTGAAAGCTGCACTTTTTGCTAGCCAGCTTCGTCTTCCTGTGGCATCTAATCATGTCGTTGTCTCGCGTCTACAGGAAACAAAATCCACTTTATCGGCTGCGTGAGGTTGGTGGGAGTGGCTTCTCATCAGTCGACTGAAATTTTGAAGTGCTCAGTCGATTTCATCCCAACCGTCCGATCAAGATCCAACGTACAGGCATCATCTTCCACCTCGTTCTCTTCTTCCTCACCCCATCTTTCCCCAGCCACCACCACGGACTACCGGCCGGACCGCCGGCCCCCGCCGCCCCGCCCTCTCCGGAACCACCCCACACCGCCGGTCTCCCACCGCCCCAGCCATCCCTCTAGGCCCCGCCGCACTGAGTTTTTTCTCCGGCGAATCCCCACATCACCGCCGTCCACCACTGCCCCACACTGAACCCTAAGATAGACACCGGGGTAGCCTGCCCAACGAGCTTCTTCCTCCCCTCTGGCTATTTCTCCCTTCGACCAGAATTGACTGACCCAACTGCGAAAACTCAGTCGACTAAAATGCAGCTATTGCGGAGGTTGGTAGCTAGTCCATGTGAAAACGGAATGGAAATGGACGAAAGGGGTATGCTATCATATATATTTCGTATTCTATTATTCAAAGCCAAAATGAAAATTTATATACTGGAGACACGCATGCTTGCAGCGAATGGTGTAGGTAACAAGTATGGAGGAATTGATATGTTTGCCGGAACACGAAAACACCTTGTACCCCTGCAAAAAAAAAAAACTAAACATACTAGTTCAATTTGCTAAGATGACCCATGTTAGAAGTCCTCAAGGTCTTTTGTGTCTGTTATGCCTGTCTACCACGGTAGCTAGTTGCTTGTTGCCGAGGTGTGCGCATGGAACAACAGACAGCATTGTAAATTAGAAGATGCTTGAGATTGTAGACAACACGTCGGGAACTGTTTGTATGAAGAGTCATCGGTGTCAAAGCTTACTCTAGACAACTCTCAATAAGAATCATCTGCGATTAGCTTACCATAGATGGCTCATGAGCCATCTTCAAACAACAAGGGTATTACAGACACTGTGTTACACTCTGCGGTGGAAATTATCAATAGCGAAATAAAAATGACCTTGTAGGAAAACGAGATACATAGATTGATCAACCCTATATGTCTGCTGGCTGCAGCATCCACCATGATCCAACTACCAAGCCCATTGAAAAACTGAAAAAGTTGAAACTTAACATGACCTGCATGCAATTATTGGAACATAAAGAAAACAGCACATGTAACCAACAACACCAAACGATCTGTGACTAAGTGACATATAACCAACCACGATCATGCATACCTACAAACACTAAAGAGTACGTACCAAAAACGACGTATGTACGTCGGCTGGCGGTTGCATGCATGCAGAAATTTCTAGCTGCGCAACGATCTCTGGAAAGTCGAAAACGACGTTGGTATAGAAAATAAGTTGAAGTCTCCCTTTCCATGCCCCCCAGCTATTCAAACACCGAGCGTTCGAGTGTGTACATGCAACTGCTACTTTTTGAAAAGAAAACAAGTGGCTTCTGTCACAGAGTACGTACTGCGCCATGCACAACCGCCGGTTTTTTTTTTTTTGGGAAAAGGAGGACACAACCGCCGGTTGGTACGTACGTGCATGTGGATGCATGCCTATGTAAACTAGCTTGTTGTTTGTACACATGTGCATGTAGCTAGCCAGAGCGAGTATCGGAGTTGACACGTAGCTAGCACATGGCTGTTGCGCTGATCGTGCGTGATGTCCATTTTGGAAAGATCACTTCACAAGGTCGACCCTTTATCCAGTCTTTGCTGCTTGGACTCCAGAAAATACAGTATTTGCTACTACGTACCACCATTGTGGCAAGGACTGGTGGCGACGAGATAGAGATGAAACTGAAGGCAAACTGAGTTGATGCTAGTCAAATTTTTTGGATGGTGAGGCACATGGAGCGTGACTCCTCGCCTGTACACTCCTAGAATATGCATAACTGCCGGACAGTTGGTCTCTCGTTTTAATTGTTATTTATTAGCCTAAACGGTTAATTGGTCTTTAATCCAAGATATACTACTCGATCAGCTGGGAGACCTGATTAAAAAGGTTTGAATATGGTGACTGTTAATTACACATGCATGGCTTGCTTGTCCATCATCCAAGCGTGAACCTTTAATTTGGTGGGTTCTTGAAGCCTAGCATATATATAATTCACAATTCATATGGTGAAAGAAAACACATGAGCACCGCACCGGTGAATAAAACTTGTCGTCATTTGAGAAGGACCCTTTGCTTTGCTGCTTCTCTAAGCCTCCCAAGGCTGTAGGTGTAGGCGTGTAGCGAGACTTTGTTGCTAGCATGCATTGGACTTTGTGAACAGATAAAACTGCTGGTTCATTCTAGTGGTACGATCGAGATGAAAGGCAAGAAAAGGCCAAGGTTCGTTGGTCGGTTTTTGGACAGTGAGATCCACGCATGTGCATGCATGGACAGAGGAGGGTGACCACTCGCCGAACCCCAGCACTGGTAGCTAGCGCCTAGCGGACAAGTAGCCAGTCGTCAACTAAACTGTCACACCGCACGTACCCACTGTAGTGAGTGCCAGTGTGCCACTAAACTAAATTAAGCTTGGTCGACTCTGGTCGTCGGTTATGGGTTCGGGTGCACGATCAGCCTCGTCGTCATCCTGGACGGAGCTGGACAGATCACGATCATACAGTGATATGCAGTAGTACGTTGCATGGTCGTCTCAGTCACAGCTAGCTAGGATATACAGTACTACGCGAGGGATGAGACCGGGGAGCGATTTGGAGGCCGAATTCACTGTTTTGATCTTTTTGAAAACTTTAACACGATTTGACCCTAGTTTGAAAAAAATTCATGATCTGACCCTTTTTCTACTGCCATCGTCTTTGGCGATAGGGTAACACAGCCTACCGCCGAGGGCCATGGCGGTAGGACTTGACGGTACCCCATGGCCCTCGGCGGTAGGGTAGCGAAGGTATAAATTACGTACGACGCCTAGTACTACTGATCCTCTCTGCTTGGAAGTTGGCTAGCGCGTGCGTGTTAGCTTTGGCCAGTCTTGGGTTCGAGCCTTCACAAGGCCATATTCTTTGTTTATTTTTATTTTGCCCAATAAAAATAAATAATTTGTCCAATTAATCTCAGGATATGGATTTTTGGTAAAAACACTTTTTTTACTTATTTGTAACTATATTATTGGTAAAAACATTTTTTACTTATCTGTAACCTTATCAGTTATCCAGAGTTTATTCCTTGTCTTTACTCTGGGACTCTGATCTATCTTCTATTCGGGTTAAATAAATTTACTAACGCCGACACTTAGGATCTCGTAAATCTCGTCCTCCCGGAGAGCTGGATATCTGTGCGATTTCCCTGTCATTGATCTGATTAGTCTGATAATCATTTTCCTTTCCATTGTTTTATTTAAACTTTCTCTTCGAGATCTGTCATACTTCTCATCATCAAATGACAATCCTGAATTTCCTTTATTTCAGATGGATCGTCTGTTTCCACCACGTCCTACGGCACAGCTTGTGCTTCGCACTTGGGCTCGTGATGCCCCTGGTTTTCCAGCTGTTCTGATCGCCCTCCTGACTAGACTGGGTTACCGCTGGTACCCCGAGTACATGGTCTACGAGGTTTACCGCGAGTTCAACCAGGAGCAGTACTATGCTGATGTTCGTATCTATGATCAGCAGGATGACTTAGACACTGAGATGTACCTTTTCCACGGTATTGGCGTGATGATTGAGATGACAGTCCATGATGCCGCCTACTCTGCAGTCGCACGTCTCCGAGGAGAGCTCAGCATTAGCTTGGATGCTTCTGAGTTTCGATACATTCCGTATGCCCCTGCTGGAGATGCTACTGGATACTACACAGCTATCTGTGCCCCGTACGAGCCTCGTCGCTACGATCCGCGGGTTCTGATTCAGTGCACTCAGGCTCTGGATCGCACTGTTCGGGCTCTTGCCGTCGAGTTGTTTGCCATTCAAGCACGACTCTACGATGCTATGACGCAGTTGCTACCAGCTGTTCGTGCAGGGATACATCCGGAGCACATCCTTTACCCGCGCAGGACCGAGATGCCACCAGGGATCGATTGGCCTGCTGTGGGAGGTCTCACACCTGCACGTGGACCTCTTCTTTCAGTTCGAGACCGGGTTCTGCATCAGAGTGCACATGGAGCGCAGGATCCTTCCGCGACGAACATTTGTCGTCCGCACTTGCAGCTACCCCATTTCAATGGTTTTCTCCGACGTTGATGTAGCCTTTGCTATGTCTCGTTGTGTACTTCCTTACCGCGTGCCTATGAGCCGCCTAGCATGTCTAGCTTTTGAATTTGCGCCGTTATGCTGTCCGTTTGTAACCGACTGTGTATGGATCTGTATGTCTTAAATGACTACTGTTCAGCATCTGTTATACTACTTTATTATTGTCGAGTTACATCATGCTTGTTGCTTAACTCCTGCAATAGCTACTGCTAAACTACCCATGTTGAATTTAGCAGGATGGGTGACAACAATCCACCGCCGCCGCCATCGCCTGACTATATGGCAGCTATGATGCAACAATTCGAACTCAACCGTCAATTCATGACTAGGATTATGGATCAATTCCCCCTTCCCAATGCCAACCAGCAGCCGGCTTCAATCACGCTGCCGGAGTTTGTGCGTCTCAACCCATCGGTATTCCGCAAAACAGTTAATCCGCTGGATGCCGATGACTGGCTGCGTGACATCTTCTATGAGATGGAGTCAACTGATGTTCCCCTGTCAGTTTTGTCACATTCGCGACATACTTCTTGAAGGGACCCGCAGCACAATGGTGGGCAACTCACAGACAGACCCTACCTCCTGGAACTGTTGTCACCAGGGTGGAATTCAAGACTGCTTTTCGTGCCCGGTATATTCCGCAAGGAGTTATAGATCGGAAGAAGGCCGAGTTCCGCAGCCTCGTTCAAGGCAACAAGACTGTAGAAGTCTATCAGCGAGAGTTCCTTGATTTGTCTCGCTACGCTGAAGAAGACATCCCCACTGATGCTCATAGGCAGGAGAAGTTCCATGAAGGGCTACACCATGACATTCAGCTAGCCCTACTCGTCCAAGACTTTCCTGATTTTGCCACCTTGGTGAACAAGGCTATTATGGTCGAGACTGGTCTGAAGAAGCATAAGGAAGCGACTAGACGCACCCGTGAAGCGGGCTCATCTTCGGGCTCGTCATCCCAGAAGCGCCGCATATGGATTCCACAGAGCATGTACCGACCAATCGCTCCAGTGTACAGACCTGCTTATGCCGCACCTCGACTGCCTCCTCCACCACCGAGGCAGCCTCTTCGAGCTGCACCACCTCGAGCTCCTGCACCATGTCCAGACAGTGGACTCTGCTTCAAGTGTGGCCAGTCAGGTCACCGTGCCAGAGACTGTTCTCAGAGTCAGAATCAGTTAGTGCCTCTTCCTGCTGGCCGTGGTAATGGCCGTGGAATTCCTCAGCAGCGTAACAACAATGCCAGACCTTCTTATGGTAGTGGACAGAACTATCATGTCAACATGGTTGAAGCTCAGGATCAACCCGAAACCGTGATGGGTACACTTCTTGTTAATTCAGTACCTGCATCCATTTTATTTGATTCAGGAGCATCGCATTCATTCATGTCAGATAAATTCGCACTCATATTAAGTTAGATGTGATACGCTACCACGTAAATTACGAGTGAACACTCCCGTGGGTCATTGCCACACTTCGTTGTTCAGTCCCGATGTCGTAATTAATATTGAAAGATTGGAATTTCGAGCGTCTCCCATTATTCTCAACTCTTCTGAAGTTGATCTTATTCTGGGAATGGATTGGTTGAAGGCCCACTATGCCTCAATCAATTGTGCCACTAAAGTTGTACACCTCCTGCATCCATCAGGTCAGATAGTGAATTATCATGCTCACCTCACTTAGAACGCCGAGGCTCAGATTTATGCCTTGAATGCGTTAAACGCCTCTCCGCTTGAGGGGATCGAAAACATTCCAGTCGTTCGTGAATTCCAGGATGTTTTCCCAGAAGAACTTCCAGGAATACCCCCTGCTAGAGCTGTCGAGTTCGTCATCGACTTCAAGCCTGGCACTACTCCTATTGCGAAGCGTCCTTACAAGATGCCTCCACACCACCTTCTCAAGCTTAAGGAAGAAATCGACAAGTCACTTAAGAAGGGTTTCATCCGCCCTAGTTCCTCTGCCTGAGGAGCACCGTCTCTCTTTGTCAAGAAGAAAGATGGTACAAATAGGTTGGCTCAAAATAACCGTCCTATCAACCAGGCAACCATTCAGAATAAATATCCGCTTCCTCGGATCAATGACTTATATGATCAACTTGCTGGATCATCGGTGTTCTCTAAACTTGACTTGAGGTTGGGTTATCACCAGATCCGTGTCCGCGAAGAGGATATTCCGAAGACTGCCTTCGTTACTCGTTATGGCTCCTATGAATACACTGTCATGTCATTTGGCCTAACAAATGCTCCAGCTACGTTCTCCCGCCTGATGAATTACATCTTCATGGATTACCTCGATAAGTTCGTCGTGGTATATCTGGATGATATTCTGGTATATTCGAAAAATAAAGAAGAACATGCTAAACATCTTCGTCTTGTTCTGGAGAGACTTCGAGAACACAAGTTGTATGCCAAGTACTCCAAATGCGAATTCTGGCTTTCTGAAGTAACCTACCTTCGACATGTGATTTCCAAGGACGGTATCGCCGTTAACCCGGAGCGTGTTCAGGCTATTCTTGACTGGACTCCTCCGAAGAATGCCAAACAAGTCAGAAGTTTTCTCGGCCTTGCAAGTTATTGCCGTCGATTTATCGAGAACTTTTCCAAGATTGCCAAGCCCCTGACTAATCTGCTCCACAAAGGCGTTAAGTTTGAGTGGACAGACAAATGTCAGGAAAGTTTCCAGACCCTCAAGGACAAGCTAACTTCTGCTCCAGTGCTTGCTCCTTCGGATTCTCGCAAGGACTTTGTGATATATTGCGACGCCTCTCGTCAAGGGTTAGGCTGTGTCCTAATGCAAGAACGAAAGGTAATTGCATATGCCTCGCGACAATTGCGTCCGCATGAAGAAAACTATCCAGTACATGCTCTCGAACTTGCTGCTATGATCTATGCTTTGAAGCAGTGGAGACATTACCTTCTGGGTAACCGGTGTGAAATTTATACCGATCATCAGAGTCTGAAATATTTATATACTCAGCCGGATCTCAATCTCCGTCAGCAGCGATGGTTGAAAACAATTACGGACTATGACTGTGGTATTTCTTAAACTTCTGGCAAGGCTAATGTGATGGGTGATGCCTTGAGCCGCAAGTCCTATTGCAATAACCTCATGGTTAAGCGAGCTCAACCTTATCTCTATGAAGAACTGCGCAAGTTGAACCTCTGTATCGTTCCGCAGGGTTCTCTTAATAACCTTGTGGTACAACCAGATCATGAGAAAGCTGTTAAGGATGCGCAAGCTAAAGATGCCAAAATTGATTTGATGAAGAAAGAGCTTCACCTTGAGAAGTACAGGGATTTCTCGGTTGCTGAAGATGGAACCTTGTATTTCAGAGACCGCATTGTGGTACCTCGCTTCGAACTTATGACTGACAAAGTCATGAAGGAGGCACATGATACACCGCTGTCTATCCATCCGGGTAGCACCAAGATGTATCGCGATCTTCGTCAAAGGTACTGGTGGTCCAGAATGAAGCAGGACATTGCTCGATATGTTGCTGAATGTGATGTTTGCCGTCGAGTTAAAGCAGAACATCAGAAGCCTGCTGGAATTCTTCAACCACTTCCTATTCCTTTGTGGAAATGGGATAAGGTTCAAATGGATTTCATTACTGGCCTTCCCAAGTCTCAGAAGGGTCACGATGCTATTCTTGTCGTCATCGACCAACTTTCCAAGGTTGCACATTTTCTGCCTGTCAAGGAGACTATCACCGCTAGCCAGCTAGCAGAATTGTATATCTCCAGAATCGTTTCACTCCACGGTATTCCGAAGGAGATCAGTTCGGACCGTGGTGGTCTTTTCACATCCAAGTTCTAGGAAAGTTTCCAAGAAGCTATGAGAACTCACATTACCTGGAGTTCAGCATATTATCCACAATCCCAAGGCCAAGTTGAGCGAGTTAATCAAGTGCTAGAAGATATGCTTCGGGCTTGTGTTATATCCTTTGGCAAGGAGTGGGAAGAATCTCTCCCGTATGCCGAATTCTCTTATAACAACAGTTATCAAGCCAGCTTGAAAATGGCCCCCTTCGAAGTGCTTTACAGACGTAAGTGGCGAACCCCTCTGAATTGGTCAAAAACTGGGGAACGACCTCTTGTGGGACCGGACATTATTCAACACGCCGAAGAACAAGTCCGAATTGTCCGAGAAAATCTCAAGGCGGCTCAGGACCGCCAGAAGAGCAACTATGATCGCAAACGATGGGGCTTGACCTATCAACCAGGTGATCAAGCTTATCTTCGTGTCACTCCTATGAAGGGCACCCGTCGTTTCGGAATCAAGGGCAAGCTAGCTCCACGCTACATCGGCCCCTTTCGCATTGTTGCCAGACGTGGACAGGTGGCTTATAAATTGGAGTTGCCACCGCAATTCTCTCATATCCACGACGTCTTCCATGCGTCGCAACTTCGTAAATGCTTCAAGGAATCTCCGCACCGCGCAGTGGATCATCAGATGCTCAAATTGCAAGATGATCTTTCTTATAAGGAGCACCCGATCCGCATTCTCGATGAAGCTGAACGTCGCACTCGACAGAAGACGACCAAGTACCTGAAAGTGCAGTGGTTGAATCACACTGAAGATGAAGCCACTTGGGAACGCGAGGATCATCTTCGGGAAGAATATCCCGACCTCTTTCCTTCTACCTCCTGAATTCTCGGGACAAGAATTTCTTTTAGAGGAGGAGAATTTGTAACACCCATGTGTATTAGCCACTGTGATCAACTGCTAATAATGCCAAGTCATCTTCACTTGCAGTGCCTAGCCACTTTGGTTAAATATTCAATTCAAATTCTATTCTGAAAATCAACTCAAATTCAAAAGTGAAATATGAAGTTGCTCAAAACTTGTGGGAAAAATGTTCACCTTATAGCAAATAATCTAAAACTATTTGCTGTTAAGGAACACAACATCATCATCAAGTCTAGATGGGCCTAAAGTATTTTATCAAAGCCAAAACAGCATTTAAATGCCCTATTCATTTTTGAATAAATTCAAATGGTTTCCAAAAATGCCCAAGATTTTTGTGGCAGTGCTGGATATTACAATGCATCAGTGAGGGCAAGTTTCACATTTTTGCAAGTTCATTTGGATGCTCAAAATATTCCAAAACTATCTTAGATAAAAGAAAAAGCAAAAACAGAAACTAGAAAATAAAAAGAGGCACTGTGCACTGTGCCTAAGTGCATAGTGCCCCGATCCAGCCCACTTGACCCATCTCCCTTTTCTCTCCCCTGCGTGTCACCGCGCCTCTGGTCGCCGCGCGCCGCGCCGGCGAAACGGCGACAGCGCGACGCCCCGGGCGCCACGAGGGGATAAGGCCAGAGCTGTGCCTCCCCCCTGGACCGTCCTCATCCACTCCGCCTCACTCTCCCCTCTCCGCTCGTTCTCTCCCCGTTCCCCCATCTCACCCGAGCGGATCCGCCGCCGTGCGCCGTCGCCACCGCGGCCACCGTCATCACCTCGCCTCGGCGCCGTGCCGTAGCCGTTCCTCGTCAACCGCCTTATCGTCTGGTGTCCTCGGGTGGAGCTATGAAGCACCACTGACGCCGCACGACGACGCCCCCTTTCCGCCTCTGCTCCGGCCATCTTCTTCGATTCCGGCGAGCTGCACCTACTAAGCTATCGCCGGGCCATCTTGTGCCTGCTAGGTGAGCTCCTCCCCCTCCTGCTCCTTTCCGTTTGCTCCCTAGCACGCCGTAGCTAGCCGCCACCGTTGCAGTGAACTCGCCGCCGTTGAGCGCTTCGCCGCCATGGCCACAGCTGCTGTCACGACTGCTTGAGCACGGCGCCATGCTCCTGGTGCTCCCAGGAAAACGACGCGCACTCGCACTCTCTCTCTCTCGCCCTCTAGCCACGTTCTCGACGAGTGCCCGATTGCGCCGCCGCCTGCGCTCGTCGCCGGCGCCTCTCCGGTGACCAAATGGTCACGGGGCTGAGCCCGTTGTGCTCACGCAACGCGCAGCACCTCCCCAACCTTTCCTTTCGCCCCGTAGCGCGCTGCGCCGCCGTTCCCTCTCGCGCCCGACTCCGGCCGCCCACCGACGAGCTCGACGCGCTCGTTTCCGGTCACCCCCGCCGTCGCAACCACCACCGTTGGACGTGGCGCAGCCGCAGCTTTCGAACGCGCCCGAAAACGTGACGAACGGTGCCCTGTACACGATTTCCAACCACCTCCCGAGCCGCGCCGCGGCGAATGGTCTCGCCGGCGTTGCTCCGGTGCCGGCCACCGACGTGGCATACCTGGGGCCCGCCCCTGGGTCACTGCCAGTGGGGGCCCTGGGCCCAGTTGACTGGGTTGACCCAATCAACTGTGCTGACTGGGCAGCCCAGCCACTGACATGCGGGCCCCACCACGTAATTTAATTAATTAAAACTTTTTATAATTAAAACTAGTTAGTTAAACTAATAAGTCACTGACATGTGGGGCCCAGCTGATAATTAACCCTATTTAGTTAAAATAAATCCCTGTTAACCTTTCTGAGTATGACATGTGGGGCCCACTGGTCAGTTTGACCAGTCAGCGTCTGTGTTGACTGCTGACATCATCCTCACGCAATGCTGATGTCATAATTCCTTTTCTGTTATTAAAAATAATTTCAGAAAACTGTCTAAATCCTTATAAATTCATAACTAATAAACCATAGCTCAGATCGCAAAACTTTCTACATGAAAGTTGCTCAGAACGACGAGACGAATCTGATCGTGTCGTCTGTTTCCATGTCGAAACCCCCTACATAGGAGAACCCGTAACTTTTAGCTTGTTTCCGGTAGATGAATAGTACATATACACCGGTTAATAAATCCAACTTAAATCCTAAAATAACTAAAATGACTTAGACATATCTTTAGGCAACCCTGCACTGTATCTTAGCATAGCATACTCTGTGTTGCATATGTTTGGTGTCTATTTATATGTTTCTTCCCCCTCTTCTCTCTCGGTAGACCCCGACGTCGACGTAGCTCCCGAGACCGACGCAGCTCCGGAGGTCGACTACGCCCCTGACGACCTTGCCTTTGCCGCAGAGCAACCAGGCAAGCACCCCTCGTTTTTAGCATATCGTTATCGCCTATTCTCTTCTCTCTTATGCTTGCATTAGAAGTTACTGCTGTTGCTGTTATCATATTTCTGTTGCACATCCTGTTTATTGTAACCTGCTATTGTTACCTACCTGCTTATCCTAAACTGTTTAGTATAGGTTGGGTAGAGACCCATCAAAGACCCCACTTTATCCCGACGGCCCCGCTGGATTATCCGAAGAGGATCGAAGACCAGGCCCCGGCACCGCACACCACTTCCCCCTTAGTTGCTCGACGCTACTGTGTTACTATCGAGTGCAGAGGGTGATACCTCGTCAACACTTCTGATGATAACCTTGTAGGTTAGTTAATCGGTCGTGATCAGCGAGGGTGATTCCTCCTACACCACCCCCGATAACGACGTCGTCGTGCAACTTCTCAAGAGTGGACCTCGAGGGTGATTCCTCCTTCGTTCACCTTGACGATAACATTAGTGGAATTCCATCGAGGGTGATTCCTCAGGGTTCCCCTTGGTGTTAGACACACGGTTACTATGGTTACTATGACTTTACACTGAACCATGTTACTAAAGACGGGTCGGCCCTGAGGGGTACCCGCGCGAGCATATTTGCGAAGTGATGTGGAGATGGGTTGACCTGGAAGGTGCCCGAGAGATGAATACAAGGCGTGGCCGGGCATTCTTAGCCCTTGCCGCAAGTCCTCGAGACGGGGCGACGGGGTCACATCTTTCGTGAGTCTCTGCTCGTTACCGCACTACCAACACACTAATGGTTTGGATATTTGATCCGAGGGCCTCTGGCCTGATAGCACTAACCATCACGTGGGCATAGTATGGGCGTTCTGCGTCGTATACTTCAGCCGGAGCTTAATTGACGTCAGCAAGGAGCGGCACACGCTGGGTTGGACTGGGAACGCAACCGCACTTGTATTAAGGGGTTGCTAGGTCTGCTCACCGGCGGTGCACGTAACGCGCAGGAGTCCCAGGGCGAAGGCCCAAGACCCCTGGGCGCATAGGTTAGTCCGGCGTGCTGACCTCTCTGTTAAGTATTCGGTCGGTTTGCGGCGTATCGTTTGGCCAAGGCCGGGCATGACCCAGTAAAGTGTGTCCGACCGGAGTTAGGCGAGCGTGGTGGGTACGGAGTTGTATCCCGATCGGTACAACTAGAACATGACACTTGAGATGATAATTGGATAGTATGGCTCTGGGATTACTTTCTCGTAGGGAGTCGAGGAAGGATCTCTGGGCGAGGTTGATAACACTGCTACTACTTTACTTTATGCTAATCTGCACTCTTCTAATGCTGCAAGACCAATGAAGATGCTGAAGATGCTAGTCTTCGATAGGACTAGGCTTTTCCTCTATTCTGGCATTTCTGCAGCCCAGTCCACACATACAGCCTCCCTTTGAAAATGTTGCATATGTAGTGTAGATTCTTGCTTGCTGAGTACTTCGGATGAGTACTCACGTTTGCTTTGTTTTCTTTTTCTCCTCTTATCCATTTGTCGCAACCAGACGACGGAGCCCCGGAGCCAGCTGCCCCCGCCGATGGCTACTACTACTACTACCCTCCCGGCGAGTACTACTACGAGGAGCCGACCGACAACCAGGAGTAGGTTCGAAGGGTCCTAGGCAGGAGGCCTACGCCTTTCGATCGTAGTGTTTTATTTTGCCCCGCCTTTCTAAAGGCCTATCTGTAACTCTGTTATATCTGTAACCAGTTATCTGATGCTTCCGCTGACATTTGTATGCCATCGAGCTATGTATTCGAGCCCTCGAGGCCCTGGCTTGTAATATAAAGCTTGTATGACTTTATTTATGTTTTAGAGTTGTGTTGTGATAACTTCAAGTGAGTCCTTAGGCTTGATCGTGTGCATTTGCGTGTATGATTAGTGCACGATTAAGCCGGGGTCGTCACATATATCAAGATAGAACTAAAAGAGCGTCTAGAAGAAAAGTGAAGTCACTATAATGTCATATCTCCCGACTAGTTATAATGATGAAAATATCACGATGATATAAAGCTCATCGGTTAGATTATCTTTTATGCCCAATAGTTGAACTTGCAAACAGAAATTGGGGATGATCACTTTTCTGTTGCATTTGATTTGCTTTAGTAACCAGACCTAACTTTAGTCATCTCATAGGTATAAATAAGCTAACAGATGCCAAGAATGGAAAAAAGAAATAGGATGTTATGGATGGCACCATCTATGGCTGTCAATAATTCTGATAATTAAAGCAAATATCTAGTGCAAACCTGGTTCATCATGCAACCCTTTGGTTGAGGGGAGTGTAATAGCATACCATAGTTAACTGAGCAAAAATGTGTGTATTTGCAAAGAACCTGAGTTAATAACTTAATATAGGAACATCATCTATTACAATTCATTCATTTTAACTGGCACTAGGTTCAACACTGTAATCTAGTTGGGAGCTGTTTTAGATTAAATGGTTCAGAACTTCTGGTGGCATTGGATCTGATTGAAGATACAGTTCCATTCTTATATTAACCATTATGCAGTTTGATTTTCATATCAAGTGGTGACCATGTTTTGGAGAATATCTATAAATGCAAGTCAAAGAAGAGATATTTGGGGGTAATAAGCACTCACTTGTATGCGTGTGACAGAATGCAGCGGTCAACGGCAAGATATGCATTGCTCTGCTCGGCAAGAATGATAACTGTCTTGAATATCCGTCCATATAGCAGCCTCCACTCCAAGGCCACATAATCTACAGGTCCACTAACACGCATGATCAGCACGACATTACCAAAGTTCTTTCTCCATTGATATTATCATATTCGTTTATGTCTTTGCAGGAATTTTATAAAGCAGTTACAAATAAGTAAAAAAAATGTTTTTATCAATAATCCATATCCTCAGATTAGTTGGACAAATTGTTTATTTTTTATTGGGCAAAATAAAAACAAACAAAAAATATGGCCTTGCGGGAATTTTATAAAGCAGTTACAAATAAGTAAAAAAATGTTTTTATCAATAATCCATAAACTCTGATTAGTTGGACAAATTGCTTATTTTTTATTGGGAAACAAATAAACAAAAAATATGGCCTTATGAAGGCTCGAACACGACATTACCAAAGTTCTTTCTCCACTAATATCACCATATTCGTTTATATCTTTGCAGGAATTTTATAAAGCAGTTACAAATAAAAAAATGTTTTTATCAATAATTCATATCCTTAGATTAATTGGACAAATTGTTTATTTCTTATTGGACAAAATAAAAATAAAATAAAAATAAACAATATTATGACCTTATGAAGTCTCAAACTCAAGACCTACCAAGGGAGACACGCACGCGCTAGCCAACTTTCCATGCAAGAGGTTCAATAGTACTAGGCGCTACATGTAATTTATACCTTCGCTACTCTACCGCCAAGGACTACATGTTGTGTTACCCTACCGCCAAGGACGATGGCGATAGGAAAAAAGTCAGATCACGAATATTTTTTAAACTAGGGTCAGATAGTCAAAACAGTGAATTCGGCCCGATTTGGACGGTGGGTGATGCCCGGCCGGGGTCCCCAGATGCATGCTTGCATGCATGCAGCTGCCGTGCCATGCATCACGTGGGTGGTCAAGCGTCCGACGGCGGAGATCTAGGGAGATCAACGGCGTTCACTTGTCACCGTCGCACCTTGCTCTTCTTCTCGCGTATGGAGTACGCAACGGTGTGTCTGCATGAGACTGCTAAAGCGAGAAGGTCAAAGCACCTCGGTCGAAGCGAAAAGAGACCGACCAGACCACGCTCAAATTTGACGGTGAAAAACCGCGCGCACGCACGCACGCTTCAAATTTGATACTCCCGCCAACAGTTGGGGGACTAAAAAAAAACTCTTTAGAGCATCTGCAGCTGGACTTGACAAATCCGACCACTTATACGTCTGCGGATGCGCACAACTCAAGCATTAGCTCCTTGGTTTCCATTGTAGGTCCAATGTGCTCCACAAATCATTGAGTAGCTGCATGTGCACATGATGATCTCGAAGATTCTGATGCATCTACAGAAAGTTCATAAGCTGAGCCGCATCTTGATCTTTCAGGATTTCAACTTGTTCTCCAGATACTTCAAAATCATTGGTTTGTTCTACACCATCACCCTCATCCTCGACAATCATATTGTGTCAAATAACACAACATGTCATCAGCTGCCACAAAGTTTCTGATTCCCACATCATTGCAGCACTCCGCACAATTCCCCAACGAGCTTGAAGCACACCAAATGCCCTCTCCACGTCCTTACTAGCCGCTTCCTGCATTGTTGCAAAGTGGCTCTATTTATTGCCATGCGGTTCGGATATGGTCTTCACAAACGCCGCCCACTGAGGATAGATACCATCAGCAAGATAATATCCCATGTTGTAGTCTCGATTGTTGACGGTGTAGTTGCACGGCGGTGACTCCCATTGCAAATCCTCCTGAACACCGGACATCATTGAAGCACGTTGATGTCGTTGTGAGAACCCGGCATTCCAAAGAAAGCATGCCAAATCCATAAGTCATGTGATGCCACCGCTTCTAGTATGATGGCGGACTCTCTGGTGTGACCTACATACCGCAGTGGCGTCTGGGCCGGCGACGACGTCCCCCGCGACGAGGACGGAAGAGAGGACTGCTCTGCCAAAGTTGGCGGTGCAGATGCTAGGAACGGCTGCGCAACGCGCGGCGACGGAGCTGCGAGGCAGACAGCATGGAGGAGGAAGAAGATAGGAGATAGCAGTTGGATCTGGCAGGTCTTGGGGGTGGATTTGGTGCAATTTGCAGTGGGGTCGGGTTGTCGGGTCCGACGTGGCGGGCGTGCCTAGCCACGCCCGGACGCCCCCATATCCGCCTCATATTTGGGCTGGATATGAGGGGTGTCGGTTAGGCCGGGCGTTTGAGGCGTCCGTCTGGGTCAAAATTTTGCGACCTGACAGTGACCGGACGGCCCGTCCGGGCGTATGAGGCGGGTTTGATGCGCCCGGCTATAGATGTTGTTACCTTTAAGGGTGTGACTAGATCTCGACGAAGAAGTCTCCGTCTAGTGACACAACATATAAAAAAATACAAAAAAAAAATGCACGGATCTTCATTTAAGATCTTGAAAATATAGCATTGACTTAGACTTGTTTAAGTTTGAGTCCACTAAGATTTAGCACTCCCGTTTTAGTAATATAAACAGTCATGGTAGTGGCTATTCGTGAGGTATCTGAATGTTTTTTCTGAAAATTCAAGTCCTAATTGAGTAGCTTGAGTAACAGTGACATACATTGTGTCCTTTTTATACCTGTATCGAATAATTGCGGCATTATGTAACATAGTGAGCAGGTGTTGAATCATAGAGAGCCAGCACTAACCTGAATTTAGGCCGGAGCCAGGCAGGGCTGAAATCTGAACATGTGCAGCCGAAGCAGGAGTACGTGGCAGCTGCACGGCATGCATGCAGCCCACATGCGACGCGCCGCCTGACTGACTGCCGGTGGGGTCACGCGCGTAGGTCAGGTCATCAGGCACAGTACGCGCGTGAAGACCCATGGGGCAGCATAGGATCCGCTCCGGTCGTTGCCACAGTGCCGCGGCCGTTTTCTCGTAGCCCGCGCCGATTAATAACCGCCGCTGCGCACACGCACGCCGCTGTCCGGCCGGCCGGCGCGAGCACTCTTAATTTCTCGCATCGATCTCCCGAATCTCGTGGGGTGCACACGCCAAGGGAGAGGATGAAGTGAACCACCATGGATTTGCTGCCAGAGGAGGAACACTTACTAGTACTAGTACGTTGTAGCGACCGTCAGCGGATCGATCGGCGGTCAACCTTCGGTTTGCATACAGCAGAGTTGGGACGTAATCGCATCCCCGATGCGGTATCATCCATGATACTATACCCTACGTCTGTCCTGTGCTAGCATCGTTGACCATTGCACCTATGTGTGCACACCCCGCTCTCGCAAGCCACTCTCGTTCCCCACCAGGCGTGAAATAAAAGCGCTAGGACACCCGTAAATTTCCTTCCGCATCCGTTCGTTAACAAAAGGATCAATCTACGGACACGGATATGGAAAGACGGCATCCAACCGTAGGTAGCATATGTCCGGCAGTAAATTAAAATTCACACTGCGCATCGAATCACACCAGCGTTGAATCGCATGCCCGATCACAATCAAAAAGAGACAGATATGCTTAATTTTTATATGTCCGAATCCAAAAGAACATCAGTCCGGCAGTCCGTGCATTTGCCCTGCCGGACCGGCAATCCCAGCCAGCCGGTCCCCGATCAAGGAGGTGTCGTCGCCGCCGCGTAGGCAGCCTCCACCTCTGCATCCGCGTCCGCCTCCGCCGCTTCCTCATAGTCCGCCGCCGCCAACGCATCTTTCTGCCGCTGCAACATCTGATAGCGGACGGATTGCACGATCATTGTTGCATCGGCATCCAAAGAGTCGACAGTCAAGGTCAACATATTGGCGTTCTTCGCATTGGCGGCGATCTTCACCCTCTTTTCTCGAGCGCGGCCTTCCTCACTTCGAGCTTGAGCTTCTTGTTCATCGCCTTCATCAACAATTTGAACCTCTCCGCCTTCTTCTCCTCCTTGATCTCCGAGCGTCTCACGCATGCCTCCTCCTTCTTCCCCAAGTGTCCTCGAACCTCTCCGTCAGCTTGGCCGCCGCACCTTCTTGCTTCGGTCTCTCCTCCTCCCAAGCACAAGTAGGCTACAAAGTGAAACAATGTCGACAATGCATATCCGTCTAGTGAGCAACAAAACAATACATGTTCAGCTAGTGATCAACAAAACTAAAGCATATCCGGCTAGTGATCAACTTACTTCCTCGGTGATTTGTGCACCGCTAGGCCACCGTGCTATGAGATGCTTCGAGTGCCCGCAATACTTGGACACGACAGAGAAAGAAACCGGCTGCGCGGACATCGACGAGGTGGCGGCCCGCATGTCCGCGCCAGTCGCCATCATCGAGGAGAAGTAGAACATGGGAGGCCGCCGCAGCTTGGGTCCCATGAAGGCCACCGACGCGGCGACGCCGGCGTACACAGTCGGTGTCTTGCCCGGTTCTTCAGCACAGACCATCAACGACCCCCGCCTGGGCTCCACGGAAGCGGAGGCTCCCCCCCCCCCCCCTTTCCTCTCCGGCTGAAACATCAGCCGGCGCTTCCACTCCGATGTGCGGTGGGGAAGGGAGCCGCCCTTTGCGCTGAAGCATATACCTCCGAGGCTCTCGGCAGTCCGGTGAATGGGCTGCCAGACATGGGGAAGACAAAGAGATCCGCCGCGGCCTGCCGTAGACTAGTGTAGTGTATCCATGTCGTGGGAGTGAAGCTCCGCGCGACCGTACGTGCACCTAATTTTACCTTTTTTAGTTAAAACATGTTCAAAATGTAAATGTTTTCGTCCGGTTTGTATGAAATTGTACTAAAATTGTTTGTGTTGTCAGTAGCAGTTGGGCTCCTGCTCCTCAGTAGCTAGCTGGCTCGCTCGCTTGTCCACAACACAAGCCGGTGATTACGCAAGGCGTGCGGATGCGCAATGCTTGCCGTGGCGATGGACGTGGACAAGTCAGTCAGCGTGCGCCCGTGATCGATGGATTGAGCGCGAGCACGTAGCCGTACACGTGAAGATAGCTAGTTCCGGCGTTAATTCTGGGCGCGCCCCCGGCGTGCGGCGCGGCGCGGCCAGATTGGCTAGCTAGTGTTGAGGTGCCTTGCCACGCACTCGATCATCCCTGGATACCTGATCGATCAAGGGTGGATTCAATTCAAGGGGGGAGACATACTGTGCATGCATGGCATACGTGACGGATGCATGCATGCGTGCGTGCACGAGAGTGAGCGAGCTCTACGCCTCCCGTGCCATTGCGTTAACCAGCAGAGAAAGAAAGAATCTACTTGATCGCCGAACCTCTACGAGTTTAGGGTTTAAATTGGACTTTTTCCTTGTGTTAACCAGCAGAGAAAGAAAGAATCTACTTGATCGCGAATGTGGGCCGTCAAAAGAAAAGAAAAACAAGAGACGATTCCGCGGCGCGTTTAACCTCAAGCCCAGGCCCGCCGGGCTGCAGCCTCCAGGGACGAGCAAACACGGCCACGGGAGGGAACATGCATCATTGAGTTCTTCCCTGCCTGCTGCTTGCCTTTCCTCATCATCATGCTCGCTCGGGGTATGTCTCTCTTAGTACTCTCTGTAAGTAGTACGTGCTCGGCTCTGTCCCCCCCCCCCCCCCAACACCCACAAGACAGGCCATCGACATGCAAGTTAGTAGTAGCCGCTAATCTTCGGGTGCGCCCAGTTTGCAGTGTAGTACTCTGGGATGGAGATGGGATCAAATTCGACCAGCGGATCGCGGGTCCCACAGAAGCGTCACCGACGGGCCCATGACCCCACCTGCCAGAAAGAAAGAAGAGAACGCAACCGCTAGTATCTCCGTTAATTCAACTAAACGGGCCCACAGAAGCGTCACGCACAGCTCTTTCTTCCGTACAGGCAGTATCTCCGTTAATTCAACTACGGCTAGCCGGCGGCGGGTGGCCCGGCGTCTACTTTCGCGGGGACAGGTGCCTAGTATTGTTTGTTTACTGATATATTGGTGCGTTCGAGCGTTCTGCTCATGGAGCCAAGTGCCGTCCCTGGGGACTCCAATCCTGGCCTAAACTCGCCAGGGCATCCAATCTAGAATTTCTGCAGCCGCAGCAGAGGAACATGGTCCAAACATTAAGTTGGCTCATAGTGCATAATTGCAAGTAGTACACTGCACTAGCTTAAGCAACCGAGCTTAATTAGCACTCTTTCGAAAGGAGTTGAACTGATTAGTTAGCGGGAGTTTTGTTACTGGTAGAAATTTGCCGAGATAACCACCGCAGAAAAAGGGAACCTCCCCGTGCTCTGCCGTATTCGCACCTAGGCCCTCGCGCAGCCCGACCCAGGGACCGTTTCGTGAAACGGCTAATCCTCAGGGGCAATGCGGTCCTGCTCCTCGGTGGCCAAGCGAGACGGGACGGGGGTATAAATCGGCGCGGCTCTGGAAGCCCCTCTTCTCCGCCTCGCTCCCCGCCCCAAATTTCTTCCCCTTTCCGCTTTCCCTCCCTCCCTCCACCGCGCCCAAGCCGCTTCGAGAGAGAGAGGAGCTCGGGCGAGCGCGCTGGCGGCGGCAATGGCGGAGCAAGCGGGTGCCAGGAGGAGGTGGGCCGCGCTGGCGCTCGGGGCCGTCTCCGTGCTCCTCCTCGTCGTCGCCCTCTCCGGCGGTGGCGGCGTCGCGGGGCTCTCCGGCGGCAGGCTCCGGTAATTACGCCTCCCCCTTGCCGTTGCTCTCCCATCCCTGCGACGCAATGCGGGTGCGGCCGAGCTCTTCCCCCGCGGCGCCGATCGAGGCTTCTCGCGCGCTCGCGTTTCCTAGCTCCCCGAGGAGGACGAGGGGCGCGAGGACGCGGACGCGTCCAAGCTCTCGCCTCGCCTCGTTTCTCCACCGATTTTTTCTTGTTTTCCTGCCGTTCCGTCCCCTGATTCCCGGCGCTTCCTCTATTTTTTTTTGCAGGTCCGGCGGCACCGCCGCGTCGACGGCGAAGGTGGTGACCGCGGCGGCGAGGCGGTGGCTCCGGGACTCCACGGCGACGGCGAGGTGAGCGTGCCTGCCTGTTCCCCACCCCCAAAATCGCGTCCCCGTCCCTTTCTCCGCGTTCCGTTTCCAACGCCCGACGCATCAGCGCCGTCGGCTCGTCTCCACTCTGCGATCCCCGCCGTCCACTTTCCACTTTTTCTCCCTCCCACCACAAAACAGATCCGGGAATCGTCGTCCCCTGCTTCGTCCTCTCAAATTTCGTAGCGACAGAATTTGAAATCCGCGGCGGGCTGTTTAGCTGGCTGGATTTGAGCTGTAACCGCAACCGTAACAGAATTTAGCGACGTTGGCAAAAGCTTAGGATTGGATTCCATCAGCAGAGAGGGAGCAGATATTTCCCTTTTTGTTTCCTCGAGTCATGCATGGATTAATCGCGAGGGAGGTACCGTAGTTGGTTACGGTGGCAGGAGGGGCAGGTGGGCTGGGCTTGCACTGCACCGGCCACGGTCAAGGCGGTGAAAGACTTTGGAAGAGGCCCAGGAAAGCTGCCCAAAGAAGCACCGCGTCCCCATGAACGCACCCCACACAGCCGCTCCTCTGCCAATGCATCTGTGTCTGCACTTTAGCATAGCTCTACTCTCTCTCGGGTACGCTCCAGCGTGCGCAAAGCGAAGGAGCTGGGCGTCAGTAAAAATTCTTTTCTGATTATTTTAAATAAATAAATGTTTCACCTTTCGGTTTTGGTCCCGCGACCGGCCTAGCGAGCAAACACGCCCACGCCCGCCTCGAGCGGCATGCATATACATGAACGCGCGGCGCGGCACGGCACGGCACGCATTTTGCCTTTTTCTTTCACTTATCCACTCATAGTCTCCATTCATTCATGCGTTAACGATGGATCTTGGGGTTGGAGTACGTGCGGCGGTGGTGGTGGTGGTGGTGGTACGAGGAATTTCCGCGACTTTTGTGGCCGTTGCTAACGACTAAATGCAACGCTGGTACTCACAAGATCGCTTCTTCTTCGTGCGTGCTGCGTCCTTCAGTAGTAGCTGCCGTTGTTATCACTCGCATGTGTGCCATGTTCGTACTTCTCGCTTTCATCCGTTGCCTCACACCACCTGGAATTGCGCTAATTATGATGCCAACTCACTCAATGACTGCAGGATCGAACGTGCCGACGATCACGCCGACGGTTCCGCGGTGGCGGTCGCTTTGGCTGGCGCGGTGGATGACCCGGAAGCGGTGGTCTCGCAAGTGCACATGTGCGTCCCTTTCCTCCCTCCCTCTTTAATGCTTCTCCTGCCTCAACCTCAACCACGCGTAACTGAACCCAATCCGGAACCAGAAAAGCTCTGCACCTTACCTTACATTAGCTGGTGCTTACATTAGTCTCAGTCTCAGCAGGATAGGACACACTTCTTTTATCTTTTACCAGTACAACAAGTAGAAGCACCACTAGTGTCTTGTGCTAGCAGAGGTCGGTAGCCTTTCTGTCCTCCTTTCTTTTTTCCTTTCTCCTTTAATCACAAGCCAAAGCCGGACACACATGGGGCTGGCCCCGCCGGACAGCCTCACAAAGCCAAACCAAAGGGGAGACGAAGATCTGATTCTTCGATGTAAGCAGCAGGAGAGGTGTGTGTGGGGCCCACCTGCCCTGCCAGTGCCAAGAACACCACCACCGTACTCCGTTATTGCGACGTGACCTCCGACTGCGAGGGAGAGAGAGGCAGCAATAACTCTGTTTCATTCTCCTCCGCTTCTTTTCTTTTGGTCTTCTTCCACGACCTCTCTCTCTCACTCAGCACAGCACAGCACAGCCACAGTGGTTCACACACTGGCCAGTGCAGTGGAGAGCGAGGAGTGTGACACACCACGTTCTCCCTCCTTGATGCCCCCACCCACATGTGGCCTTGCCTCCTGCCTCCCGTCCCTGCGATTGCCACCATGGCCGCATTGATGGTGCTCACCAGAAAACCTTTAGCTTGCTAGCTAGCATCCTCCCACCCCCACCTAAACGATCTTTTCCCCCATCCTCACTCACTCACTCCCCTCCTTTAGTTAGCAGCCACCATCCGCTTCTTCCTAGAGCTGGTAGCGGCAGGTGATTCACATTCCAGGCACTCTCCTCATTTGGTAGTAAAGGTAGTAACTTTTGGAGAATCCAATGACTGCCAGGAAGAACCATTACTGTTTTCAATGAATCATTTGGTGGCAACTATTACTAGCTAGAGGCTAGTGAGAGTGGTCAGGTTTGGTCACAAGAAACAGTAGGCAGGGCATTACTGGATAATGGATTTATTGGCTCTGAGATCACTGTAAATTCGTACCTGAATGAATGAATGTGCCTGATGCTCAAGGAACTGTTCTTGTTAATGATTTGGTGACAAGAAACAGTAGGGGTAGGACACTGTTGGATAAGGAATTAATTGGCTCTGTGATGTGAACTGTAAATTCGTAGTACCTGATGTTCACTCAAGTTTTGTGCATTGATCATCAGACTGTGCACTGCTGTTCTACCTGAATTTTTACACCTTTGTGAACTACAAATTTGTAATGTTTTACTACCAAGTTGCCTGAAACTGAGTGATGACTGTGCTTGTCTGAATATATGGTCAGGTCGATCAGGAACAGCACCGCCCGGAGGAACCTGGGGTACCTGTCGTGCGGCACGGGGAACCCCATCGACGACTGCTGGCGCTGCGACTCGGACTGGCACAACAACCGGCAGCGCCTCGCCGACTGCGGCATCGGCTTCGGCCGCAACGCCATCGGCGGCCGCGACGGCAAGATCTACGTGGTCACCGACGCGGGCGACGACGACCCCGTGAACCCCAGGAAGGGCACCCTGCGCCACGCCGTCATCCAGGACGAGCCGCTGTGGATCATCTTCAAGCGCGACATGGTCATCACCCTCTCCCAGGAGCTCATCATGAACAGCTTCAAGACCATCGACGGCCGCGGCGCCAACGTGCACATCGCCAACGGCGCCTGCATCACCATCCAGTACGTCACCAACGTCATCATCCACGGCCTCCACATCCACGACTGCCGCCCCACCGGCAACGCCATGGTGCGCAGCTCGCCCAGCCACTATGGGTGGCGCACCATGGCCGACGGCGACGCCGTCTCCATCTTCGGCGCCAGCCACGTCTGGGTCGACCACTGCTCCCTCTCCAACTGCGCCGACGGCCTCGTCGACGCCATCATGGGCTCCACCGCCATCACTGTGTCCAACAACTACTTCACCCACCACAATGAGGTACGTACTACGGACGGAGTACCACCGACATCCTAATCCTATCCTACTAGATCCTACTCATGTGTTTCTCATCCTGCCTACCATTATTTGCTAGTCCATGTTAATTAATCATCTGCTAATCAAGCCATTAGAATCTAGTACAACAGGGCTTGGCGTATGTGGAAGTACTTGTTTGTTTTCTTTCAACTCTACCAGCAGAAGTGTAGTTTAGCATAGGTTCCATGTGAACTGTTGTTTCTTGCAGATCTAACGAGGAATTGTCGGTTGGCTCTGTACTGTGGATCTTGTGTTTTCTGTAGCATCTCGTATGCAAACGAGATTATTTTGGTAGTACATGCCAACAGCCTGCTTGGATCTTTCACTGATGGTCAATGAAACAATGTATGCGTATGCAGGTGATGCTCTTGGGTCACAGTGACTCCTACCTCAAGGACAAGGCAATGCAGGTCACCATAGCTTTCAACCATTTCGGGGAAGGGCTCATCCAGAGGATGCCAAGGTAATAAATTCAGTGACTGAACTGCCTGCTCCTCTGTTTTACAAGCACCAGATATTACTGAAGATTTTACTCAATGTATGTAAGTAGTGCATCATGCATAAGTGTGTGTGTCTTTCCAGAACTGCCTTGCATTGCATACCAAAGTACTCCCTCTGTAAACTAATATAAGAGCGTTTAGATAACTAAACTAGTGTTCTAAACGCTCTTATATTAGTTTACGGAGGGAGTAGATGAAAGCTAGTTTGTCTCTTGGTTTGCATTTCAAACCCTGATTGACTAACTCCTTCCACTGTCTAAATTGCCATTGTTCCAGGTGCAGGCATGGTTACTTCCATGTGGTGAACAATGACTACACCCACTGGGAGATGTACGCCATCGGAGGGAGCGCCGAGCCGACCATCAACAGCCAGGGGAACCGCTACCTCGCGCCAATCAACCCTTTTGCCAAGGAGGTATGCACATATCCTTGTCATCACCAGCAAATGCAGCAATGCACTCCACTGGTTCATGAATCAAATATTCATTTCTTCAACTGACTTTCGACATGAACAACAAACTGCAGGTGACAAAGAGAGTCGAGACCGCCCAGACCACGTGGAAGGCCTGGAACTGGAGATCAGAGGGCGACATGCTGCTGAACGGCGCCTTCTTCACCCCGTCGGGAGCAGGCGCGTCAGCCAGCTACTCGCGCGCCTCCAGCCTCGGCGCCAAGTCCTCATCCATGGTCGCGACCATCACCTCCGGCGCGGGCGCCCTGTCGTGCCACAAGGGCTCCTCCTGCTAGCATAGCACCGCGCCTCGACGATGACAACAGAAAAGAGAACACCACCCCCAAGATATACTTACTAGAAGCTAAAGAAGCTACCGGAACATGGATCACGGTTACAGTTTTTTCCCTTTGCCCTTCTTTTTTGACGACGGCTTCATATATGGAACCCCTCCTGTTGAAAAGTTCACCATTCCGCTGTCAACCTCCCCCTGCCTCCCGCTGTCAAGAAACGCCCCCGGAGCAGCAGGCGAGAAGCGTTGCTGATTGATTCGTTGGTCGCTCGGTGTCCTATTAGTCCCCTGAGTGTGTCTGTGTGTTGTGCTTTTGTGCCAGATGATGATGATGATGCTGGCTGTTGTTGTTGTCTACTGAAAAACCGCTAGGATTGTTACTGCAACAAGTGTGTGTGTGTGTGCCTGGAAGATGGGCTGGCTGGTTAAAATGGTACTGCTACTACTACTACTGTAAGATACTAGTGCTCCTGGATCTGGATGGCTTTTATCTGACTTGTCCGGTGGAATCAATATTGAAACAAGGATTGATCTGTTGAGCACCACTGTTGTTTACCTCTCATGTTATGTTTTGTGTCCTATGCTTTACTGCATTTTCCGGTGAATCCGATTGGTCGCGATTGTGCTTCGATTTATTTTTTGACTCGACAAGTTTGCTGCAACCTGGTCAATCGGCGAGAAACAAATCTGTTGAACACCACTTTCACCTAGGCTCTTGTGTTTCTTGCTCGAACTGTCTGTGATTGCGATGTTGGGTCTGCCATCTGTACCTGTGTTTGCACTTGACTTGGTTTTCGACACACCGAATGCTGTCAACATGTAGGCGGCATTGTTCTCCATGATTTTCACGATGCCACTCCAACAAACTTGTGTAGAAGCCGGCTGCCGGAATGAATGAACCCGGTGGAGAAGGGGGAGGACGGTTGGTACGGAGGGGGGATACGGAATGGTCCTTGCTGCTCTTGGGAAGAAGGAACGAACGGATGAAATAAATCAATGGCCTTGAGGTTTTCAGCTTCCAAACTGCATGGACGGGGCGGAATGAATGCTGCACGTTCGCTGTGCAACTCAATGCTGCTAATCGGCGGTCGACCGATGGGTCTCGATCTGGTCCCGATTCAAGCTTTGGGCTGAAGAAATATGCATGCATGGGTCCAGTCCAGACGGAGGGATTCAGACCGGGGAGAAGAAGCAGTTGTTACTTGTTGGGAGGGTGTTGATTAATAAGGTGAGTGAGATGCATGGGGCCTGTGGATGTCGACCTGACACGGAGAGAATGAATGGATGGATCCAAACCAAGGGACCAAAACATATTCAGACATGGAAACGGCAAACAGTAGGGCATATGGATGGGTATGGATGATGTGAACCAGGGATGGAGTTGAGTCCTTGGATCTAGACGACATGGAATGCAATGGGAAACGGGGGTGCTTCGTCTGAATCTTCTCCAGCATGGCAGTAAATTTGCACGTGTGTGTGTGTGTGTGTGTGTGTGAGGAGCAATCGCCGGACTGGGTTAGGCACCGGCGGCATGCATGGGGTGGGGTGGCCCGTGGCCGTGAAAACGGAGGTGCAAGCGGTGCGTGTCTCCTGCCCGTCAAGGACGGCCGAGGCCATTTGTGGCTGTCGGTGCAGTTATAAGCTTCATCCGGCAGCCCTTTGTTCCCCTCTCCGTGTTAACTCACTTTGTGCCCCCAGTGGAATAATAATGGAGCCGATCCACCTCGTTCGGTCATTGGTGCTGTTATTATGACACGCAATAGTAAGTATAGTTTTTCTTCTTTTTTTTTAATAAAGTAAGTGCAGATTTTGCTTTGCTGAAGAAACCCGTAGACCAGCTATTGCTGCAGATGAAGTTGCATCATATTTATGTGTCAATGCTTTGTCAGGAACTACTAACACCAAAACCATCGGCTTGATAGCTTTGCTGGGAAACCATGTTCTTTTTAGGCAATGCTGGGAAACCATGCAATGTTACTGTTGGTGGACGCAGGGAGTTCTCATGCATTCCTTCATCAGCAGCTCGCGGATAAGTTGCAATGCACCACTGGACAGTTACTAAGGCCCATGTCAGTGAAAGTTGCCAATGGAGATTTTCTTTAGTGTAAACAACAGTTAAAGCATTGGAATGGTGGATTTCAGGGGCATACTTTTGCTACTGACATGAACGTTCTCAGCTTAGGAGGTTATGATGCTATACTGGGGATGGACTGGCTTTCTCAATGGGGTCCCATGGTTTTTCACTGGGAGGAAAATGGATTCAGTTTGGATGCAAGGAGAAATTGTCATTCTACAAGGTTTAGAGAAAACCTCAGCTACTAAATTAATGGACTAACTTTAAAGCAAGTTGCTAAATTCCATAAAGGGAATGCCATTTGGGCTAAAACCGTTCTGACTCCTAGTTCTAAAAGTCAAAATTCTCCGGTATCGGAATGTATTAAAAAAACTCTTGAGCAGTTTCAGGATATATTCCAAGAACCAAAATGACTGCCACCTCATAGAGAGTTTGACCATGCTATATCGTTACTTCCAAATAGTGCACCAGTTAGTTCCAGACTTTATAGGTACCCACCTCTTTAGAATGATGAGATTGAGAGACAAGTAGCTGAAATGATTGCAGCATGCATTGTCAAACCTAGCATGTCTCCTTATGCATCACCTGTTGTGTTGGTTAAAAAGAAGCATGGGACATGGATAATTTGTGTAGATTACAAAAGGCTTATTACAGTGACTATGAAAAGCAAATTTCCTATGCCAGTAGTTGATGAACTTTTGGATGAACTAGTTGGTACAAAGTGGTTCTCTAAGTTGGATCTTAGAGCAGGTTATCATCAGATAAGGATGGTGGAAACAGATGAAAACAGAACTGCTTTCAAAACACATCCAGGGCAATATCAACTCACGGTCATGCAGTCTGGACTTACCAATGCACATGCAATATTTCAGTGCCTGATGAATGCAGTATTTGTAGGGAAATCGAAAAATCTGTATTGATTTTTGTGGATGATATATTGGTTTATAAGTTATAACAAGGCTCTTCAGGCCCACCAGCAACATCTGTAGTAGGTGTTTGCTATTTTGAGAAAGAATCAGTTATATGCTAAGCTCACAAATGCTCTTTTGCTCAACAACAATTGGAATATTTGAGTCATATCATGTCATATAAGCGAGTTGCTACTAATCCTACAAAAACCGATGTCATGCTCAAATGGTCGGTTCCAACTTCAGTTACCGAGCTCAGGGCATTTTCGGGTCTTGCGGGATATTATAGGAAACTTGTGCAAAACTATGGAATTATTGCTAAACCACCGACACAACTTTTGAAGAAAAGAGCCTTTATCTGGTATCCTATAGCTCAAATAGCTTTTGAGCAATTGAAACAAGCCATGGCAACAACTCCAGGAATGGTCCTCTGTGACTTTAGCAAACATTTTTGTATTGAAACAAATGCCTGTGATACTGGCATTGGAGCAGTGCTCATCCAAGAAGGACATCCATCTAATCAGAAAGTGAGCATTTATGAAAAGGAGTTAATGGCCATTACTATGGTAGTGGATAGGCATTAGAGGTCCTTTTGTTATAAAAACATGTCACAAAAGCCTTTGTTAGTTGGGCAGCCAAGAATTAATTACTGATTTAAAAAGAAAGGCCATGCGAAAATTAGTGGGTTTGTAGTTCACTTTTCAGTATAAAAAAGATTCTAAAAATAAGGCAACAAATGCACTTTCTAAAGTGGGGCATGTGCTTGCTTTACCAACAGTTTCTTCAACTCAACCAGTTTGGATAGAAGAAATTATGAACTCTTATGAGATTGACACTCATTCTCGTCAATAGCTTCATAAACTTGCAATGAACCCTGATGAAGAGTGTGAATATTCTTTGGAAAGTGGCCTTCTGAAAAATCTAAGCTGGATTTTGGTGGATGTAAATCCCGGCCTTCAGACAAAAATCATTGAAGCATTACATTCATCTCAAGTGGGGGGGGGGGGGGGGGGGGCATTTTCTGTAAGCCAATCAACTTACAAAAGAATTCATAAACTATTTCAGTGGGTAGGGATTAAAACTGCAATTAATATTTTGATAACTTTGTTCGACAGTGTTAGATTTTTCAACAACCAAAAGATGAGCATTGTAAGTATCCTGGATTGTTGCATCCTCAACCTATCCCCAAAGGACATGGGAAGCCATTTCTATAGATTTTATCGAAGGGTTGCCTGAGTCTGCTGACTTTTTTTTATACTTGTTGTGGTGGATAAATATACCAAGTAGAGTCCCTTTATACCCTTGAAATATCCCTTCAGTGTTGCACATATATCACATTCCTTTTTTACCGACCATTGTCAAGTTACATGGTATGCCATATACATTATTACCTCAGATAGAGACAAAATATTTACTAGCAATTTTTTGAAGGAATTATTTAAACTGTGGGTCACCAAGCTTTACCAGTTTACTGCTTATCATTCTTAAATAGATGGTTAGACTAACAGAGTTAACCAATGTTTGGAAATGTATTTGAGGTGTGATGTACATGACACTCCCAAGCAGAATTCTGGTACAATACAACCTCTCATTCTTCACTGGGGTGTACTCCTTTGAAGGCCATCTATGGGCATGAGCCCATTTTGGGGCAACTGCCACAACCCCTCCATGATGCACATGACGAGTTGGATAATTGGCTGCAAGAGAGTTTGTTGAAATCTGATGTTGATAAGAACAGAACATTCTTCACTGGTGAACTGCAGCATTCATTTAGTCCCGCTCAAAAAGTTTCGTTCAATTTGGACTCCGTTTGATATTGATTTTCTGTAAAGGCAAAAACAAGAAAAAAACGGCAACTGGCACTGGGCACTAAGTTAATAGGTTAGTCCCAAAAAATGATATAAAATAACATAATAATGCATATAAAACATCCAAGATGGGTAATATAATAGCGTGGAACAATTAAAAATTATAGATATGTTGGAGAAGTATCAAGCATCCCCAAGCTTAATTCTTCCTCGTCCTCGAGTAGGTAAATGATAAAAACAGAATTTTTGATGTGGAATGCTACCTAACATGTTTATCATGTAATCTTTCTTTATGTGGCATGAATATTCAGATCCATAAGATTCAAAACAAAAGTTTAATATTGACATAAAAACAATAATAGTTCAAGCATACTAAAAAGCAATCATGTCTTCTCAAAATATCATGGCTAAAGAAAGTTATCCCTACAAAATCATATAGTCTTGTCATGCTCTATCTTCTTAACACAAAGTATTTATCATGCACAACCCCGATGACAAGCCAAGAAATTGGTTCATACTTTTTAACGCGCTTCAGCTTTTTCAACTCTCACGCAATATATGAGCGTGAGCCATGGATATAACACTATGGGTGGAATAGAATATGATGTTGGAGGTTGTGTGGAGAAGACAAAAAAGAAGATTTATAACACTATGGGTGGAATAGAATATGATGTTGGAGGTTGTGTGGAGAAGACAAAAAAGAAGATAGTCTCACATTGAAAAGGCTAATCAATGGGCTATGGAGCTGCCCATCAATTGATATCAATGCAAGGAGTAGGGATTGCCATGCAATGGATGCACTAGAGCTATAAGTGTATGAAAGCTCAAAAGAAAACTAAGTGTGTGTGCATCCAACTTGCTTGCTCATGAAGACCTTGGGCATTTGAGGAAGTCCATCATTGGAATATACAAGCCAAGTTCTATAATAAAAAATCCCCACTAGTAATATATGAAAGTGAAAAAATAGGAGACTCTCTATCATGAAGAACACGGTGCTACTTTGAAGCACACGTGTAGAAAAGGATAGTAACATTGTCCCTTCTCTCTTTTTCTCTCATTTTTTTTCTTTTTTCTCCCCTTTTTTTGGTGGGCACTTTGGCCTCTCTTTTTTTCATCTTTTTCCTTTTTTTTCGTCCAGAATCTCATCCCGACTTGTGGGGGAATCATAGTCGCCATCATCCTTTCCTCACCGAGGCAATGTTCCAATAATGCATATGATCATCACACTTCTTTTTACTTACAACTCAAGAATTGCAACTCGATACTAGAACAAAAATATGACTCTATATGAATGCCTCCGACGGTGTACCGGAATGTGCAATGATCTAGCGTGACATGTATAAAAAACATGAACGGTGGCGGAGCCACAACTACTATGCCAACTATATGATCATGCAAAGAAATATGGCAATGATGATATGTGTCATAATAAAACGAACGGTGGAAGTTGCATGGCAATATATCTCGGAATGACTATGCAAATGCCATAAAAGGTAGGTATGGTATCTATTTTGAGGAAGATATAAGGTGGATTATGCGTGATAGAGCGTATCATATCATGGGGTTTGGATTCACCGGCGAAGTTTGCACCACAACTCAAGGTGAGAAAGGACAATGCATGGTACCGAAGAGGCTAGCAAATTGCGGAAAGGTGAGAGTGCGCATAATCCATGGATTCAACATTAGTCATAAAGAACTCACATACTTATTGCAAAAGTTTATCAGCCCTCGAAGCAAAGTACTACTACGCATGCTCCTAAGGGGATAGATTGGTAGGAAAAGACCATCGCTCATCCCCGATCGCCACTCCTAAGGAAGACAATCAATAATAAATCATGCTCCAATTTCATTGCATAACGAGAGACCATACGTGCATGCTTCGGAAATCACAAACCTTAACACAAATGTTATTACTAAACCACAATTACTAACTAGCATGACTCTAATATTACCATCTTTATATCTCAAAACAAATGCAAGGAATCAAACTTCTCATATATTCAATGCTCTTCATGAAAGTTTTTATTATATCTCTCTTGAATACCCATCATATTAGGACTAAATTCATAACCAAAGCAAATTACCATACTATTCATAAGACTCTCAAAATAATATAAGTGAAGCATGAGAGTTCATCAATTTCTCTAAAATATAACAACCGCCGTGCTCTAATATAAGTGAAGCTCTAGAGCAACTGCCTAGCTCAAAAGATATAAGTGAAGCTCAAAGAGTATTCTAATAAATTCACGAATAATGTGTGTCCCTCTCAAAAAGGTGTGTCCAGCAAGGATGATTGTGGCAAACTAAAAAGCAAATAAAGCAAAGACTCATATAATACATGACGCTCCAAGCAAAACTCATATCATGTAGTGAATAAAAATATAGCCTCAAGTAATTTACCGATGGATCGTAGACAAAAGAGGGGATGCCATCCGGGGCATCCCCAAGCTTAGACGCTTGGTTCTCCTTGAATATTACCTTGGGGTGCCTTGGGCATCCCCAAGCTTAGGCTATTGCCACTCTTTATTCCTTAGTCCATCGGAACTTCACCCAAAACATGAAAACTTCACAACACAAAACTCAACAGAAAACTCGTGAGATCCGTTAGTATAATAAAGCAAATCACTACCTTTAGGTACTGTTGTGAACTCATTCCAATTTAATATTAGCATTATATATACTGTATTACAACTCACCATGGTTCATACCCCCCGATATTACCCATAGATTCATCAAAACAAGAGAACAATATATAGAAAACAGAATCTGTCAAAAACAGAACAGTCTGTAGTGACCTGAATTAAGCTCATACTTCTGTAACTCCAAAAATTCTGAAAAATTAGGAAAACGTGGGAAATTTGTATATCCATCTTTTGTAAAAAAATCAGAATTAAAAAACGTTTATGTGAATTAAAAAAATTCCATAACTGGGCGCAAAAGTTTATGTTTTTTCACAGAATCAAATCAACTATCTTCCAAACCATCCCAAAGGTCTTACTTGGCACAAACACTAATTAAAACATAAAAAACTCAAGAATAACAGTAGCATAATTGTGTGAACTCATAAAAACAGAAAACAAATATTGGGTTGTCTCCCAACAAGCGCTTTTCTTTATAGCCTTTTAGCTAGGCGTTGATAATTTTAATGATGCTCACATGAAAGACAAAAAATTGAAGCACAAAGAGAGCATCATATAGCCTGTGAAAAACAAGTTTAAGTCTAACATACTTCCTATGCATAGGCATTTTTTTTATCAAGACAAGCAATTTCTAGCGTATGCAAATAGGAAGAAGGAAGCATTAATAATTTCAACGCAAAGAGAGGTGATTTAGTAACATGAAAATTTCTACAACCATATTTTTCCTCTCTCATAATAATAACATGTAGGATCATAATCAAATTCAACAATATAACTATCACATAAAATATTCTTTTCATGATCCACATGCATGCAAAGTTGACACTCTTCCAAAATAGTGGGATTATCATCAAATAAAGTCATGACCTCTCCAAGCCCACTTTTATCAAAAATCTCATAAGGTTGATCATTCTTCAAAGTAGTGGGATCATTATTACCTAGAGTTGACACTCTTCCAAACCCACTTTCAATATTATTGCAAACACTATTATCAATATCATATTCATCATGAGGCTTAAATAAATTTTCAAGATCATAAGAAGAATCACCCCAATCATGATCATTGCAATAAGTAGTGGACGTAGCAAAATTAGCATCCCCAAGCTTAGGGTTTTGCATATTATTAGCACAATTGACATTAATAGAATTTATAATAACATCATTGCAATCATGCTTTTCATTCAAGGAGCTATCGTAATCACTTTATAAATATCTTCTTTTAACACTTCATCACAATTTTCAGATTCAGGAGTTTCAAGCAAAACTTCATAAAGATAATCTAGTGCACTCAACTCACTAGCAATTGGTTCATCACAATTGGATCTTTTAAAAAGATTAGCAAGTGGATGAGGATCCATAAGTTTTTTTTTTGTTTTTTATTTCCAATAAACATACAATAATGCCAAACAAACAAGCAAAGTAACAAAGTAAAACATTTTTGTGTTTTTTGATAAAACATTTTAGAAGTGGGGGAGAGGAAAACGTGAGGCAAATGGAAAATAATGTACATGCAAGAGATGAGAGTTTATGATAGGTACTTGGTAGGCTTGATGTAGATCCTCCCCGGCAACGGCGCCAGAAATTCTTCTTGCTACTTCTTGAGCTTGCGTTGGTTTTTTCCTTGAAAAGGAAATGGTGATGCAGCAAAGTAGAGATAAGTATTTCCCTCAGTTAATAACCAAGGTATCAATCTAGTAGGAGGAACACACAAGTCTCCAATGATAGCACCTACACAAACAAATAAATTCTTGCACCCAGCGCAGAAAAGGGGTTGTCAATCCCTTCACGGTTACTTGCAAGGATGAGATCTGATAGAGATTGGTATAAAACATAAGTAAAAGTGCAAAATAAGATAAAAGTAAATAAATTGCAGCAAGGTATTTTTGTGTTTTTGGTTTTATAGATCTAAAAATAATATGATAAAAGATAGACCCGGGGGCCATAGTTTTCACTAGAGGCTTCTCTCTTGAAAGAAAGCATACGGTGGGTAAACAAATTATTGTTGAGTAATTGATAGAAAAGCGAATAATTATGAAGATATCCAAGGCAATGATCATGTATATAGGCATCACGTCCGTGACAAGTAACCGACTCCTGCCTGCATCTACTACTATTACTCCACACATCGACCGCTATCCAGCATGCATCTAGTGTATTAAGTTAACAAGAATGGAGTAACGCCTTAAGCAAGATTACATGATGTAGAGGGATAGATCCAATCAATATGAAAAAAACCCATCTTTTTATCCTTAATGGCAACAATACAAATACGTGTCATGTTCCCTTCTGTCACTGGGATTGAGCACAACAAGATTGAACCCATTACAAAGCACCTCTCCCATTGCAACAAAATCAATTTAGTTGGCCAAACCAAATCAATAGATCGAAGAGAAATACAAAGCTATATAAATCGTGCATAAAAGAGTTCAGAGAAGACTCAAATAATATTCATAGGTAATGTGATCATAAACCCACAATTCATCGGATCTCAACAAACACACCGCAAAAGAAGATTACATCGAATAGAGCTCCAAGAACATCGAGGAGAACATTGTATTGAAGATCAAAGAGAGAGAAGAAGCCATCTAGCTACTAGCTATGGACCCGTAGGTCTGTGGTAAACTACTCACACATCATCGGAAGGGCAGCAAGGTTGATGTAGAACCCCTCCGTGATCGAATCCCCCTCCGGCAGAGTACCAGAAAAGGTCCCCAGATGGGATCTCTCGAGAACAAAAGCTTGTGGCGGCGAAAAAGTATTTTTGGTGTGCCCTCTGGTCTACGGGGAGTATTTGGGTATTTATAGAAGAAGAATTAGGCTTGGAGGAGCCACAGGGGCCAACAAGCCTGGGGGCGCGCCTCGCCAATCTGTGGCCCTTCCTGGCCCCCTCCCAAAGCTTCCAGGGTGTTTTGTGGTCCAAGAAAAATCCTCAAAAAGTTTCGTTCCATTTGGACTCCGTTTGATATTGATTTTCTGTAAAGGCAAAAACAAGGAAAAAACAGCAACCGGCACTAGGCACTAAGTTAATAGGTTAGTCCCAAAAAATGATATAAAATTGCATAATAATGCATATAAAACATCCAAGATGGATAATATAATAGCATGGAACAATAAAAAATTATAGATACGTTGGAGACGTATCAATCCTCTCGGAGACGACTAGAGGAGGAGGCGGCGGCCTTTCGCGTCAACAACCCTAGACGTGAGGCGGCACAGACGGAAGGCAAGTAGGAATGACAAGGGTCGCTTTCCAGAAGCGCCGCTCCGCTTTCACCTAAAAGGGGAGCTGGAATACGAATCATGCCCCCCGGACGGAGCTTGCGCAGCTGGCGGGCTAGCCCGTTAACTATCTGTCTAGTTCGGTCGTCCAAAGACGACACAACAACGTTTTCGACAAGACGAAGGACGAGGCTACCTAGTAACGACTCGGGAGGCCGAAGGCACAAGAAAAAGAGCCCGACGACGATCTTGGAGCCTGTATGCTCACGATCTCCGTCACGCTCGGGGGCTACTGATGGGGTCCTTGACCCAGGGTGCCTAACGTAAAGGAGCCCAGCCTCGACCTTGGCCAGGGCCCACTGATATGTCTCCAACATATCTATAATTTTTGCTTGTTTCATGCTGTTATATTATCATTCTTGGATGTTTTACAATCATTTTATAGCAACTTTATATCATTTTTTGGGACTAACCTATTGACATAGTGCCCAGTGTCAGTTGTTGTTTTTTTGCTTGTTTTTTACTTCGCAGAAAATCAATACCAAACGGAGTCCAAACGCAGCGAAACTTTTTGGAGATTTTTTCTGGACCAGAAGACACCTGTTGGGCCAAAGAAGTACTAGAGGGGGGCTCCGAGGGGAACACAACCCACCTGGGCGTGCCTGGGGGCCCAGGCATGCCCTGGTGGGTTGTGCCCACCTCGGCCGCCTCCCGCATCGCCTCTTTGCTCTATAAATACCCCGAAAATCCAAAAACCGTAGGGGAGTCGACGAAACACAATTCCAGCCACCGCAAGTTCCAGAACCACCAGATCCAATCTAGACACCATCACGGAGGGGTTCATCATCCTCATTGGTGCCTCTCCGATGATGCGTGAGTAGTTCACTGTAGACCTACGGGTCCGTAGTTAGTAGCTAGATGGCTTCCTCTCTCTCTTTTGATTCTCAATACAATGGTCTCTTGGAGATCTATTTGATGTAACTCTTTTTGCGGTGTGTTTGTTGGGATCCGATGAACTTTGATTTTATGATCAGTTCTATTTTATCCATGAAAGTTATTTGAGTCTTCTTTTGATCTCTTATATGCATGATTACTTATAACCTTGTATTTCTTCTTTGAATCTTTGGTTTAGTTAGGCCGACTAGATCGACTTTTCTTGCCATGGGAAGAGGTGCTTTGTGATGGGTTCGGTCGTGCGGTGTTCTTTCCCAGTGACAGAAGGGGCAGCAAGACACGTATTGATCGTTGCCATTAAGGATAACAAGATGGGGTCTATTCCTACATGAATAGATCTTGTCTACATCATGTCATCGTTCTTATTGCATTACTCTATTTCTCCATGAACTTAATACACTAGATGCATGTTGGATAGCGGTCGATGTGTGGAGTAATAGTAGTAGATGTAGACAGGAGTCGGTCTACTAATCTTGGACGTGATGCCTATATAATGATCATTGCCTGGATACCGTCATAATTATTTGAAGTTCTATCAATTGCCCAACAGTAATTTGTTTACCCACCGTATGCTATTTTTCTCAAGAGAAGCCACTAGTGAAATCTACGGCCCCCGGGTCTATTCTTCATCATATTTGCTTTCCGATCTATTATTTGCCACTTTTATTTTCAGATCTATTATTCCAAAAACCCAAAAATACCTTGCTGCACTTTTTCTTTATTTATTTTATTTTGTTTTATTGCGAGATCTATTTATCCAATCTACCACAAATTTATCTATCTTTTTACCGTGGAGGGATTGACAACCCCTCTTACGCGTCGGGTTGCAAGTATTTGTTCTTTGTGTGCAGGTACCGTTTACATAGTGTTGCTTGGTTCTCCTACTGGATTGATATCTTGGTTTCATAACTGAGGGAAATACCTACCATAGTAGTGCTGCATCATCCCTTCCTCTTTGGGGAAATACCGACGTAGTTCAAGCGACATCACCCACCAGGCCCATGGAGCGACAAGGAACCCTGAGAAGGAGAGGGCGGCGATCGTGTCCCCAAGGCAGACGGTGGTGGCCAGATCCATCCGATATCTTCTCCGTGTAAACCCTAGACCTCTCCTGTCTATATAAAGGGAGGTCTAGGGCTCTCATTAGGGATCCAATCTAGAACAAACTCTCGGTAGACATCTCAAACCACCATTGTAATCTTCTTCACGAGGTATCCCCTCTCCATGAATACCAAGATAAAGCAGGACATATGGTATTACTCTTCGGAGGTCCGAACCTGGGTAAACTGTGTGTGCAGACTCCATTCCGGTACTTATGGTCTCGTCATGAACCCTACCGAGGGGTCTGACAGGAATTCACTCCGTCACGTATCAACATGACACGTTTTTGGTAACTCTAGGTAGAACGCTTGTGTGTCTACGCTGGCAGCCAGTACACAACCTCTAATAAATAATTTCCATAATTGAAAAAATTCAATAGTGGAACCATGCGTATCCTCATATATATCTTTGGAATATCACCAATTAAAGTTATAGCAATTCTAGGATACAAACAAATCAATATTTAATGGACGATGAGACCACATAACCAAATTAAATACTACTAAAGAAAGAAATAAAAAACTTATGGACCAAATTCACCAACCCCGCCCTTCCCATTTTCAAATTTCAATGACCTACCTAGTTTTGGCCTTCTCAACCCTAGACCCCCTTTTCCTACAAACCCCTTCTCCACTGTCCGATGGATCATCTAGGGCCAGGACAGGAGAACGGCGGAAGCAACTTACCTTTTCCTCCCGGCCGGATGTATATATAGCGCCGACCGAGGCCCCAAACAATTCCGCCACCCACAGCCAGCCTCCAGCCACCTCGCATCTTGTCTCGTTGCCTTGTCGTCGTTCGTGGTCCTCTCCAGATCTCCAAGCGAGAGCGTTCGCTAAGGGCAGGCGGTGACAGCAACAAGTCGCCCGGCGGTCCTCTCCACCTTGCGGTTCAATGGCACCCCCGACGGTGACCCAAGGTTTGCAAAAAAAAAAAATCCTCCTTTCTCCTTGCGAATCACCTTTTATTTGGTCGTAAATGGGGTGGGAGATAGATATTTGTTCGCTTAGCGGCGGCCCACGGGCAGAGAGGTCACTAAAAGATGGTCCGCTCTGTTCTGAGTCTGATCTGCGGCATGGCCGTGCCTCGGTTTCGTGAGTTGATGCAGGTATGATGGGCGGTTTGGGGCTGGCAGCACCAGTGATCTGGGGTGCTAGAATTCGCTGGGGAACGACCCTTTGGTCAGTCTATTGATGTCTTAGGAATTTTTTGGTGGTACGGATTTGAGTGGTGACGGATGAATGGTTTCGTAGAGCGAACGTACTGCTATCATCCTGTGGCTGATGTAGTTTACTTCCAACTTGGTTGCCGTGGTGATCCGATCTGTGTAGCGGTCGTGGAGGTGGCATTTATAGGAAGAAACTTTTCCCAGCCCGTCATGGGAAGGGAACTAGCTAGAGTTTCCTTTTTTTTCCCGTTAGCTGGATCTGATCTATGTAGCGGGAACTCGATTCATTCTTGTCTTAGGTCGCAAGATGATGATGGCTCCAACTGGTAGCCTCGATGTCGATTCCCATCATCCCTCCTTGACCGAGCTTGCAAGATAGATTCAGGGTTGTTTTGGAGGCCATGATTTACGGATTTATATTTTCCCCATGGCTTTTGGCTTTCGATTGTTTGTCAAGGCTTTGCCTGTACTTACTTCTGTATCTAATTTAGCCACTTATTGTATCTTCTCATGCCTCTTTTGGTTCATAGGATATGATTATCATAGGAACATAAAATTCTTTTGGTTCATAGGATAGGATTATCATAGGAACATGAAATTTGTAGGAAATGAGATGGCATGTATCCCAAATTGTATGAGTAGGAATAGAAAAAGAGATGCCATTTGGTTCACATTATAGGAATATTTCCATTGAGTCTAGTCTCATGTTTATTTTCCTTTGAAATATGGAGGATACGAACCAATCCTATGTAGCAATAGGAATCTATTCCTATGAACCAAAGTGCTCTAAAGGAAAATTTCCTACAAGAATCCTATCCTATAGAATTCCTATGAAATTCCTCCAAACCAAAGGAGGCCTCGGACGTTCTGTTTGTTGGTCCAATATTTTTCTCTTAAAAATATGAATAAAGAGAGTAAAGTCGTACTGTGTCGTATCTAGGATACTATGACTCTTGAGCTGTGATGATCCAAGGCAAAAATAAAATAAAGTAAAATCACCGGACGACGCCTCCCACTGCACGCAGCCGGTTTCCCCAAGTCGTTGCTCGTGTCTGCACCCTACCCTGGCACCAAGGCGTGCCAGACCACCATAGCCTCAGATCCTGGGCATGCCAAATAACGGTAGCACCACCGCACTAGATCCTAGTGGCAGTATGGATGCGAAGCCGAACATTCCCCGTGCTTCTCGCGCTCCCAGAACACTGCTCAACCTTGGTCTCCTTCGTTGCCCTGCTCAGATGCTGCACAGGTTTACTTTCAGTATTCTAGACAAGTTGAGAACTGAGAAATACCGTTGTGACTCTGGCTGCTAGTATATGAAAACCAACTCTTCGACTTCTTATTTGGTTGATCAAATTCAGCCTCTCCTGTGGATTTGCGGGTGTGATATACCTTCATGCTTCGTCATACGGATATCTAGAATCCAGCACTTCAATTCTTGAGAAGCTAAAGTTTCGACAGTGAATTCATTTTAAGAGAAGTCCATATACAGAGTTTAGCTAGGAGAGTGTGGGTTTGTATATCGTTTCCATGGGAGTGTGTGGGTGGATTACTACCGAGGGATTTCACCGAGGAATGACGTTATGGTGGTCTATCTCCGAGGAGTTGAAAGAGAAGGGAGATATTAATTTTTGTAGTTCTAGGAATGGAAGACTGGATCTCGGATGTTGAGGAAGTGAAACTACTCGAGGATGTCAAGCAGAAGATGGAAGATGGTGTGGTGGAGCCACCAGATTGGCTACCAGATGGTTGGATCATGGAGGTTAGACGTGATGATGATGGTGCCCTCTATCAGGTATGTTATATACAAACAAATAAATGCAGACATACATGATATTATATATATTTAACATGTGTTCGTGCTCTAATGTTTTTTTAGTTTTTGTTGTATTGTTTTAATTATTGGAAATATCTAATTTTTCTCCTTGCTTTTGTTTATTTCCAGTATTTCATTTCTCCAGTGTCAGGGGCAAAATTCACGATGAAGTCCGAGGTCCTGGACTACCTTTTCTCTGAGATGGATGAGCACTACATAGAAGCCAATTGTTCTGTTGCTGATGGCATGCTTTCTGTATGTTTTGTTAATAAAATGTAGGCATTATGTATGTATGTGTGTATACATATAACATTCCATTTCCATGATCCATGTGTTTTTATATCATGTTATGCAGAAGTCACATGAATGGCTTCCAAAGGGGTGGTTGGTCGAGATCAGAGTGGGCGGCGAAAACATGGACAAGATGTACAAGGTAGCCTTTTCACCTTTTTCCTTGCAAGTACTCTCTCTATTCATAATGAATGACTTCCAAGAAAGTGTCAATCTAATCTAAGTTTTCTTTCATGAAAATATTTTTCATAATTACTAATTTGTTCCCATGAGTATCCAAGCCTTTAACTGGATATGGTATCATGTCATATGTGAAGTTATTATATTATGCTCATCTTCGATGGTATAGATGTGATTATTTAATTGGAATACAAAGTGCCACCAAAACCTATTAATTTCACTTTGGTAGTTTCCTAGCTCAACAATGCTTATTTGTAATTGTCTATTGGCGAGGAGATGAAGAATGGTCACCAAAGGTTCACATCTTTCCTCATGCGTTATAACATAAAATGTACATCATTTCTTTATCACATCAGAATTATAAATTGTATGTCCATCTTTTTACCAATACTAAGTTTTCCAAACAATTTTCTGCCGATAAGAAAACTATTGCCTGTCTAGTATAACAAAGAGAGGATGATAATAAAATCACGAAGAAATCATTTGTTGTTTAGAGTTGCTAATTCACTAGCAATTCAAAGTCACATGCAAAAAATGTTAATATTGGTAGTGTCGAATGGCCCCCAAAAAGCATCATTTATATGTACATAATTTAAAATTGGTCACCAACCACTGATATATATAACTTATGTTATTTTTCAACCTTTTAGGAATTCCTAATATTCTTATATGCTCACAACCATTATAATTTTCATGAATAACCTTCAGTTTGGTCAAGGATTAGATATGAACATGTTTTCCAGATACATTCCTAGGATTAGTTCATTTGCTTTGAGAACTAATTTTGCAATATATTTCCGGTCTCTCTCGCTCCCCCCTATGTGTGGAAGGTAACTTTGCACACATGTGTAAATTATACAAAAAAAAACTGACAATTAGAGTTGGCTACCTTCATTAGCCCCATAAAATTAATTATTAAGGATCTCAAGCATATAATTTACTCGTGTCAACAAATAACTGTAATTTGATTGTAAATTCTTGCATGATTATTTATTTGCAGTTTTATGTTTTTGCGGCAATGGGAGTACGAGTGTTTTCTAAAGAAGATGTACTATTCTATGTTAAGGAAGGGAAGATCTCCGATTGTGATACCAATGGACAATGCGACACAAACTCTCGAGATAATGTGTATTTCTTGCTATCACTAAATAAACAGTTGTTTATGCAGACCATGGTTTGACTTTCCAAAGCTAATATGTTTCGTTGTTTTATAGATCCTTGCAGAAGTGGAGTTCAACCCATCTGGGCTGCCACATGGATGGGTGAAAGAATTGGTATACAGAAAACCATTGGAACAAACAAAGAAAGACCAGGTACATAAAAATGAAAACCAAAATCACTCCATTGTTCTTCGATTAAATATTTTCATAGTCCTAATCATTATTAATTATACAGTACTACACGGACCCTGTTAGCCGTTATGTATTCAGGACATTGAAGTCTGCACTTCACTACGTTAAAACGGGAAAACTTACAAAACGATCATTTGTTCAAAGGACAAGTGTAGATGAATTGTACAATTTTGAGAAGTTTGCTGATCTGGTAACTGAGCATTTCAACATTATGTATTATGAGTAATTGTCGTACATCATTTCCTTTTCTCAAAAGTTATGTGTCATTCTAAGAACTTCACTTGTCTTAGAAGAACATACGTTGGTATTCCCATTAGCATTTATACTCTTTAAAATTGAATTTATATCTTTTTACAAACTACCATTCTAGTTGTTCAAAATTCTCCACTTTATGGCCCCTTTATGTGAAAATAATAAGGCATCCTAAAACTGCGAGTGGAATATTTTTTGACTTAGTTTCCATATAATTTGATTTTGTGTTATTCTCGAAATAATTAGACCGGTTAAACTAGCTTAAATAGGATTATAGGTTCTTTACTTGATTCATGTTGTTGAAGCAGGGTCATAGTGATAATGCTACGTAATTCTTGCGGATTCCACCCTTCTACCTCGCATTATGTAGGAAATTATGTGATCACTCTAATTTCACATTTTCATTTATTCGTGCAAGATTAATGTGCGATTAGTGTAGTTTTCATATGCTACGCATGTGCTATATCCAGATGATCGTACTTGCATTTTATTTTCTTTGTTTTGCAATCCTGTATTTCAGAGTTGCCGTCACATCATATAAATCCGCGCATTCCTCGACTAATTTTGCAATTATCTATCAACCTATTAGGCAATAAGGTGTATCATAGGTTTAGTTCATAACCACAACAAAAATGGAACATTTTGGTTTTGTTGTATCTTTGCGTATTCCTTACTGTTTTGTTTAAAAAAATTATCATAGGTTGCAATATAATAGTGTTTTTATTGTTTCCAAGTGTGCGCAACTTAATGTTCGTCTATTTTTTGAGTACACACTGAACTAATATTTTTTTGGTATGTACATGAGAAACACATTTTTTGCAAAAACAGAGGCATGACTTCGGTCTACCTATACGTTAGACCATACATTGAAATGATGATTTTTCGGTTTCTTTCACTAGTGTGTCAACTGTTTTAGGCAACTTTGTAGAGCTTACTAGTTATAAGACCCATCATAACATGCGGACTTGATATCTTAATGTGGTGGCTGAAAATAGCACAGTTCTTAAAGCATGTGCTTTTTATGTTGTTTGTGTTATGATATTGTGTATATCATATATAATTTTTTTTAAATGTGTCCAACTATTTGAATTGTTAGCTTTATCAACAAATGGATTGCATTAACATTATTAAACTTCCAAAATTATAATATGTAAGTAAATTATGTTTATGGATATTTGGTATTTATTTTTAATTGTTTCTTTTTGCAGCATGAGAGTTTCCGTAAAAGGCTTATGAAAAATGTGATGACTGATACATCTCAAGCAAGTTCGTCGAGACCTAGAAGATTAAAAATTGGGAGAAATATAAATATCAATGAGCGAAATTTAAGTCTTTGTAAGTTTCTTTTGTCATCATTGCTATGGTATTTTTATATACATGCATGTGTTTCGCATATTTTTTCCCTTCAGGTTCTGCCATCCAATCTAGTCAAGTTACTATAAATACTTTACATTGTTATTGAGGAGAAATAGAAATAACATGTGCTAGTATAAAATATGTTAGTGCACAAGTAGATAAATGAGGAAAACAAATACTCATTCATACTACTACATAATCTTGTGGGTACTTAATTTTTGTTGTGTGCTTATTTGCATTCCTCTGTTTTGTGTGAGATTGCTTTAATTGAGAGTGTTTACATTTGTTTGCTCTTTTTCTATCTTAGGAGGTCCATTAGTTAGAAAGCTACATGTAAATTAGAGCCTTTTCAAGTTGCTTAATGACTTTATACGCAATTTTCCCAAGCTTTGGGAAGCGTTCAAGATACTTTGATTTATATAACTGAATAAATGTATGATATACGTAGTTTATCTTTATGTGAGATTTAGAAAATGAACACTAACAACTGAATCAAACATAGATCTTTCAATCGATTTGTCGCTTTTGCACATTAACGTTCATGTATATTTGCAAGCAATTCTGTAATTAGTTTTGAGTAGTAGAAAATTATGTAGGTTTTCTTGAAAACCATATTGGTGCATATGTAAAACTGTAAAGGACATATTAAGATATATGAAATATTTCTCCTCTGCCCCTAATACGCATTGCTTGTACTCTTTTCCGAAAAGCGTAAAACATAATGGAAATCGTTAGGATTTCTTTGAAAAATTATAGAATGCACAAGGCTATAATACATGGAGCTAGTCTAAGGATCGTATTTGTATTTCTTTCGTAATAACTTCTGTTTTATTTGTTATAGATGGGGACAACAACACCTCTACAGACTTAGATTCACCAGATGAGAACCAAAAAATCAAGAAGGAAAGCATGAAGGCTAAAGGGAAAGAAGCATACTCCTCCAAAACTATAAGGCGTCCAAGAGGGAGGCCATCTGAAGTAGCTACGCAAACTGATGGAGACATATATGTGGAAGAAGAATAGATGGTGAAAAAAAATGACCAGGTTTAAAAGGGGAAACAAACATGGGACTAGGCAATGAATAAATGGTTGGCACATTAAACCAGGATCTAAACTATATAAAGCACCAATGGAAATTACAAGACATATTTGGCCATCATTTGCTATTGCTTTTGTTTGATTTCTTAGTACAAATTTTAGTCGGTCTTTAGAATAAAAGTGGGGTATGATCCCCTAGACTTAATTGGGTTGAATGATTGTCGAACACCTCAATAAATTATCTTAATATGTTCCTTTTGTGCATGAGGTTTGGATCAGAGGAAATTTGAGGTGAATGTATATGTCCGATGATGTCTACTACGCAACTTTATTCTTGTAGACTCCTGTTGGGCCTCCAAGCGCAGAGTTTTGTAGGACAGTAGCAATTTTCCCTCAAGTGGATGACCTAAGATTTATCAATCCGTGGGAGGTATAGGATGAAGATGGTCTCTCTCAAACAACCCTGCAACCAAATAACAAAGAGTCTCTTTTGTCCCCAACACACCAAATACAATGGTAATCTGTATAGGTGCACTAGTTCGGCGAAGAGATGGTGATACAAGTGTAGTAATGATAGTAGATATTGATTTTTGTAATAATAACAATAAAAAACAGCAAGGTAACGTGTAAAAAAAGTGAGCACAAACGGTATTGCAATGCTTAGAAACTGAGGCCTAGGGTCCGTACTTTCGCTAGTGCAATCTCTCAACAGTGCTAATATAATTGGATCACATAACCATCCCTCAACGTGCAACAAAGAATCACTCCAAAGTTCTTATCTAGCGGAGAACATAAGAGAAAATTGTTTGTTGGGTACGAAACCACCTCAAAGTTATTCTTTCCGATTGATCTATCCAAGAGTTCGTACTAAAATAACACCAAATTATCCTTTCTGATCGATCTATCTAAGAGTTCGTACTAAAATAACACCATATGATACGCATCAACCAACTCTAATGTCACCTAGATACTCCAATGTTACCACAAGTATCCATGAGTTAATTATATGTTACGCATCAAACAATTTTAGATTCATAATACTCAATCCAACACAAAGAACCTCAAAGAGTGCCCCAAGATTTCTACCGGAGATACAAGGACGAAAACGTGCATCAATCCCTATGCATAGATTACCCCAATGTCACCTCGGGAATCCGCGAGTTGAGTGCCAAGACATAGATCAAGTGCTCTCAAATCCATAAAAGTATTCAATCCGATAAGACAAAATCTCAAAAGGAAAACTCAATTCATCACAACAAGATAGAGAGGGGAAAATACCATATGATCCAACTATATTAACAAAGCTCCCGATACATCAAGATCGTGCCAACTCAAGAACACGAGAGAGAGAGATTAAACGCATAGCTACTGGTACAAACCCTTAGCCCCAAGGGTGGACTACTCCCTCCTCATCATGGTGGCCGTAGGGATGATGAAGACGGCCACCGGTGATGATTTCCCCCTCCGGCAGGGTGCCGGAACGGGTATAGATTGGTTTTTCGTGGCTACAGAGGCTTGTGGCGGCGGAACTTCTGATCTAGGGTTATTTCTGGGGGTTTCTGTATTTATAGGATTTTTTGGCGTTGGTTTCACGCTAAGATGGGCCTCGAGGTGAGCACAACCCACCACGCCTCAGGTTGGGCTCCAGGCGCACCCTGGTGGGTTGTGCCCTCCTCGTGGCTCTTCTGGCCCTCCCACGAAGCTTCGGGGTCTCTTTTGTTCCAAAAAAATCGTCAAAAAGTTTCAGCTCATTTGGTGAACTTTCATTTCTGCACAAAAAACAACACCACGATAGTTCTGCTGAAAACAACGTCAGTGCGGGTTAGTTCCATGCAAATCATACCAAAACCCATATAAAATTGTTGTAAACATGGCATGAATACTTCATAAATTATAGATACATTGGAGACGTATCATCCGACCGTACTCAAAGAAGGTTTTAGACATCTTTGATCCTTTTACCCGTTATTATTATAGCTTTATGTACACAATTGTGGCACATGACATGCAAAAGAAAGTTGTTGTGCCAATGATAAAGTATGTACATACAAAATGGGAACCTACCATGCCCTTGGCAGATAATAGAACTGCAATGAGAGATATTTGTAGGTACGGTACACATTATGCATGTTGCATATGCCGGTTTGCAGCTTGCAGTAAACATAAATCACAAAAACTTATCATTAGAGAGACACTGGACGATAGAGAAACTGTCTCTCACAACATTCTAACAGAGCACTGTGCATAGGAATGCATCAGATGCATTGGCACAGAACATGTATGAAGGGTTCTTAATGTAGCAATTCAAGAGTGGACACTCCATGCAAAAAGAATTAAAAAAATAGAGTGGATATAAATTTATTTCTCTAAAATTAGATTTTTTATTTTTACGAGAGAAACCCCACTCTATTCATCATCTGTCATGGATGTATGGAGAACACCAGAAGTAAGAAAATTGCAACTAGGTCCGAGGACCACCTAACAACGACTATAAGCGTTGAAATGATCCGAAGGCGCGTCGCCGTCATCGTTCCCCCCTCGCCGGTGCCGGGCAAACATTGTTGTAGTAGACAATCGGGGACTTGATATGTGGAATGGCATTGTTTAAGTTAAATATTGGTGAAGAACCTCTAATGATTTGGGCTAACCTCCTTGTGTTATATCCATATCAAGTGGTCAATGTGTCCACGAACTCTGTTTGGTTCATCTAGGGTGAATTAGTTCTACTACATTTTTAATTTGGATTACCACATACGAAATCAATCGGAGGGGCATAGTGAGTTGGAAGGAATCACCTCGATCGATATATGTAGAGTTGATAGCAATTTGTGTCATTGCTTCCACTACAGTATCACATCCAAATGCCTTGTCCATCCACTGCAATAGTATGTCATATTATCATTATTATCAATTGTTTTTGGGACAACAACAAACGTGTGTGAGAAATGAGATTTTCATAACATCGTATAAAAATATTTTGCTACACAAGTTTAAACTTCTAACAACGAGCTACACAAACACAAGAAAAATGTCACCAAAGTCTCAAAGAAGTAGAGTACCCAAACTTTCTGTGTAATGGATGTGTGGGACCTAGCCAAGTTAGCTGGAACTTCTTGTACAATGAATGTGTACCCAAACTTACCATGGTCCGTGACGGGGTGGCCTCGACCTTATCCCTGTAGATGATTCACCTCCATGAGCACAGTATTCATCTGAGAACACACAACAACGGATGTCACCGAGCTAATCACTAAAGAATTTCACAACTGATATTTGCACTTACTGCGACCTTGGCCATCTTGGCCTTCGCAAGCTCCAGCTCCTCCTTCATCTGCACGAGTATATTTCCTGATCTTGTATGATGTTGTCATGCTCCTGCTCGAGTGTCAGTAGGTAGGCATCAACTTTCTCCTCGTGGAATTTGGCCTCCTTCTTTAATGCATCAACCGTGTTGTCCTACAGTGCACCTGAGAATCTTAAACACAACTTAGTTTTAGGATGGGTAGGGGGCCCTGACCCCCTCCACCTCATGATATCACATTATTTATTCGACATGTGTTTACGTTGGAGTATATCTATGTATCCTATAATAGTTATTTGTATCATATAATAATCATTTGTATCCTAGAATCACATAGACATGATGTGTTAAGACCTTCATACAATAGTTAAGAGCGGGTATTAACAACTAGAATCACATCACAAGAATATATAATTTGCCGGTAATGTCAATTAACAACTAGAACATAATTCTTCAGGCATATGGTGAGTAAGTAGTTGTTTCTCTTTGACGAATGAAGGTGCATCTCTATGCCATATTGCTGCATAACAAAACACAAAAGGCCGGTGAGAAAATACCACTGGTAAAACCATGCAACCAATGTAACATAAACATACAAACACTTACTATTAATTTCCGCTGCATGTTTGCCTGTTATGATCTGGTTTATGGTATGTGCCGCACAAACGACCACTTTTCTCATCAAATACTTTTGGTGTACCATTTTTTGCCACTTTTAGGCTATCTTTTTCACAACTTTTTTGGTTCTGCTTAGGTACAACCTTCGTCGAAACTTTTAGAGGATCACCTATAATAACTGTATCTGGTTGACACTCACATGCGTCTTCATTCACAAATCTTCTGCTACCACCTCTTTCATTTCCAGGGACCTTTTTCTTCGATATTATATCCCGGAGAGATACACTCAGCTTATCGAACAAAAGTGGGTCATTGGATGCAACATGGAAAGCTTCTACCCCTAATTTGCTCAGCTCACTATACCTTGCTCGCTCCCCTGCACCTGACCAACCCCAGCCAAATGGATCGCTCCCGCACTTCGCAAGAAGGCCATCTCTCACCATTTTCGAGAACCTTTTAAGGACCCCAACACCTAGGAATTTCAGACAATTTGAGATGATTCAGTACATGAAGAATGTGCTTGCTAGGGAGCCCTGTCCGAATCATCCTTCGACAGCTACACTTTACCATTTCTTTAGAGTTTCGAAGTGTTTACTCCACACTAAATCTAAATTTGCGGTTTCTTCCATGCTACGATAAAGGTAAGAGATTCAGTTCCCACAAGTGTCCAAAAAATCTCAAGCTATGCGATCTTCTTCAGCTCTTCTTACAAAATATAAATTTTTCCAGTGAATACAAGGGCAACAACCTTCTCAATCTCCTTATAACTAGTAACTGCCACTGGTAGCGACTGTGATCTTGTGCAGTCGTCTCACGCCTTGTTTTCACGGAGGCGAACTATACCGTTCTCATAGTGCACTACCAAATCAACTATGGTCACAACATGGTCTAGGTGAAGGTTGATGCAAGAGTTCAGAATTTCACTCCTCTGGTTACTGCGCGTACCAAGAAAAAGCCATCAGGCATATATGACATTGCTCAAAGTTTCTTCTTTCTGTACATCCTGTCCAGCCATTCTTCTGTGTTCTCCGTCTGCCATTTTCTAACAAAAGCGCTCCATCTCTCCTCAAAATTGGCATGAGAAGTGGAGTAGTACAACAACGACCTAAATTCCCTCAGTGACTTATGATGGAGGTGCCTCTGTATATTTTTTCTATATGCCATGAACAAAGACAGTGGCACACACCGAGAAGGACATTCCAAATGGCTCAGATCATTGCAACATCTCCATCCGTGATTTTTTACTTCGGCTTCTGCTGACACATTGCTTTCATGAATGTCTGGAGCAGCCACACGTATGTACCTTCAGTCTCATTGCACGCATGATATGTCCAACTTCACCACCGATTACGCACGGCACTCGCATGAGTCTCATGTCTTAGCCTACGGCTGCGCCCCTCCATGCTTAAGAACTTGCTCTTCCGTTTCCCTACCCTAGAGCAAGCAAACCGCCTGAATCATATACTTCCTGAAGGACCTTTTCCTTCGTTTCACCGTCTCTCTTCTGATGCTGAATCCATGCTCTACCTCCGCTTGTGAACCAAAAGTCATAGCCATAACCTTCCAATGCCTATCCAACTCCTCTTGCTCATATTTAGCATGCCCAATGTCCTTCTTTGCTTCACCATCATCGTCCTAGCCGTCATGCCACCAGGACCATCGACCTCCTCCTAAAAAATTTCAAATAAACACATGTAAGTTGTCATCACTTAGTTCATATGATTGTGAGGCGTACAACATATTCAACGAACCTGGCTCACATTATCGCCGTAAGATTCCTGAAAATAATTATGCTCATTTTGAACATCCACATCTTTCTATAGATTTAAAAACAAAGACATGTAAGTTGCCATGCAGTTGTTTTCCAATAAAAACACAAATCAACATTCACTTCACTTAGGTTTTCAGTGCATGCACCATCCTCTTTATTCTAAAAGTCCTTAGTAGGTAAGTTTTCATATGACGACCACGATTCATTGCTGCTACTATATTCATCTTTTTTAGTACAACCGTTATTGGTACGAGAGCCATTATTGCTACCGTATTCATCGTTGGCTTATCCGGTTTGTTCCTCCATTTAAACATCTAGATCCACAGTCCCAGTCACCAACACTGCACAACATGAACATAAACATCTTCTCTCAGTTCAAATGATGACATTGTATGATGTCGATGAAAAATTAAAAGAAGCAAAATCACTTTGAATGATTTTTTGCACCATTTCAATGCGTAGTGAATGATTTAGAATGCAAATCTACGGCGGCGATGGGGGGGATATTGCGCAACAATTCCAACGGCGGCGGGTGTTGGGGGCATGTGGGAAGGGGTGCCAACGATGATGTGATTGGGGATGGCGGCGAGGACGGCGGATGACGACAGGATGGCGGCGAGGACAACACCCTAGAAAATGGCGAGGGCGGTGATGCTACAGATAGGGGGTGTTGTGACGCGGGCGGGTGTGGGGGAGGCGGCAGGAACTGGCGGTGCCTGCCGTTGACTACTGACGGGCAGGGGCTGCGATCGGCAGCGCGTTCGGTGTTTCGGGGGGGGGGGGTCGTGTGGGTACGATGTGTACGTCTACGTACACCTCGAACGCGCCCACATACGGAGTTGGGTATACATTTTGGCCAAATGATCGTACTGCCCTTATACTCTTTGTGTGTGTGTGTGGAGGGGGGGGGGTGTACCGAAGCAGAGCTCTTTTTTACCCGAAACTGGTGGAATTTCTTCCCACAGTAAATGAATATAGGTTGTAAATTGTCTAAAAAAGATCTTCTCAAGTTCATATGGACAAAGTGGAAGAAACTAGATTGTTTGGTGTGTTTCTACTTTGTCGACCTCGAGATATATATCCTGAAGAAATTTCTAGCATCAAATGAATTTGAGTAGAAATTGGAATGTGTGTTTATGCTAGCAGCAACGTATTTGTCGAATCGTAGTGTTTTTTTATGCGTGCACCTGTTGTTCAGTCTTTTTCTTTTCAATTCGTGTTTTCTGCTTGTTTAATTTTCTCTTATATATATTTCTCACTTCTTCAGGTTCACTTGAACTTATTGTGTAATATGTTGCATATATTTATATAGAGTACAAATAAACACAATTTAGGTGGGGGATATACTCCCTCATAATGAGTGATAAAAATTGAGTAGGAAGTTCCACTGTTTTTGCTTGCATTTTATTTTCTAAAAACATTATTGTTACTATGCTTTTAGTAGGTGGTCTAAATAAACATTATTCTAAGAACACATATATTGTATTAAGACATGGCATCAGAGTCACCGGCCACCAAACAACATTGGAATCACCGCCCATGAAACATAATATAGAGTAGAACAGATTTGGTTGCATGCTTGTTTTAGGAAGATACGGAGTGTGTCATTTTTTCTACATGCCACCCATGTAGTGTGGTAACCTCTTGCTGGAGTGGTGAGGTTACGAACACACTCACAAGCACAACATAGATAAACATACATAGCACAAACCCATAAACAACGGCCTAAAACACACTGTTAAATGATAAATAGTCACGACAAAGTCTGAAACATCCTACGCAAAAGTCATAAGGTGTAGAGATAACTTCCTAGACATCCATGACAAAGACCTCCTCGCGCTTCTTGCACTAGGTCAACACCTCGACATCATCATCGTTGAAGGCGATCACCTTCAGAGTGTTGGGAGTTACCAGCTTGAAGGTGACGAGGTACCCGATCCTGATCTGGTGAATTAAGATGAAGGGGTCCCAACCCTGATCAAAGGTGAGCCTGTGTTCGTCCTCAACATGAATTCCTCTGGGATGATGGCCCATTGTTTGGTGAACTCTAGTGGCATCGGCAAACACTCCAGCTTGGGTGCAAGGATACCTTTGTAGAAGTGGGTTGGGCGAGCGTCCTCATGGAAATGGTCGTAGTTCTTCGGCGTCTTGGGGGCACTGCTGAGCTCCACCACCGCCTTGCCCTTCTTGTCGGCCACAAGCTCCTTGCCCTTGGGGGAGTCCCCTGAAGAAGCCTGATCAATTTGGAAATGTGAACATGAGGTCAATTGTGTTACACATATGAAAATATGAACAAAAGGTCAATACGTTCATTAATCTCACCCATCTAAATCGTTTGTGGTGTCCAAAGCCTCTATTTATCCACCACAACACTGTACTACCTCTTCCAACCATCTCAGTCTCTATCCTCTATAGTCTTCTCTTCCACATCTCCTCTCTTTTCTCTCTCTCTCTCTCTCTCTCTCTCTCTCTCTCTCTCTCATTCTCTCTTGCTGCATGTCTCACCACCACTCCACCGCCACAAACCCCTTCCCAAATGGACCTGGATGGAGGGCATTCCTCCTTGGGTGATTGCTCAGTGACCGCAAGAAGTATGTAAATACCATGGAGGTGAGCTCTTGGTTCAAGAGCATGGATGAAATGCATAAAGAGGCTGATGTTGTGCTGTTGAAGGCGACAAAGACAAAGTTTAAGAGGTTGATATCTGACCCGATCAAAAGCGTTCTATTAGTGGACATACTACAATGGGTGATGGTTGAGGCCGATTCTTCCGGTCGAGGTTAGAGAGCTAGATGTGCCAAGTACAGGCTTGTCAAGGCTCTTGATGGCCATTCCACCATCACAGTGGCACCAACCACCAACGTTCTAGAGGACAATGATGAGGAGGAGGAGGAGATGGTGGATGATGCCAATGGCGAAACGGTTGAGCCTTTGGATGCTGGCAATGCTTAAGTGGTGGAGATGGTGGTTATGGCGCCTGAGCTAGACGACCGTATACTTCCCTTGGATGTAGGCAATTAAAAGCCCGAAAAGGCTACCGACGCTCTGAGGGCCTTCAGGCTTGCCGCGGCCAGGATGTAGGACTAATTGGGATGGATGTCAATGGATGTAATTAAGATCGATTTACCCTCACCCCTCTAGTGAAAATCATACTAAATCATGTTTGGATTTACCAGAGAGGTAGATTGGATGCCTATTGTGTGATGTGCAAATCGAATGCGGGCATGATAAATTGATTCCATCGGGGACAAATGGCTTACCACCATTGGCAAACGCCTGCCGGTGACACTACAAAATCTGCTCTATTTTGCACATTTCACTTGTGTCACGTAAAGCCGTTTTTCGTCACCTAATATGGTGTGGTGGTGTTTTCTATCCATCACTCCCACCGTCGCAGAAAATAAATTCTTGACGGTACCACTTCCTTCGTGACGCAAGATCGTGTCTTAGGTGACAAACCCAAAATTTTCACTGATGGATGTTTTCGGTGATGGCCCAGACTACCACCTATGATAGGCCAATCTGTCACCTAAGATCATTTTTGCTGATGATAATCTGTCACCAGTAATCGGTCCACGGGTTTGACCGGTCAAATATTCAAGCAACTGAAAGACTACATAAGACAAAATGGGCTTCGTTATCACTATGGTGAGAAGTTCACTCCTGGGTATATTTGTGTGACCAAGAAAAATGCTCAAGCTAAAGCAACTGAATTGCTAGTAGAAGTTGTGTTATTACCTAACACTATTCCGATTGCTATGCTGCAAAGGATGCTGCATCATATTTATCTGTCTTTGCTCATTCCGGAACTACTATCACCAAAACCATTAGGTTGAGAGCTCTGTTGGGAAACCATGTGATCTTACTATTGGTGGACTCGGGGAGTTCTCATACATTCCTTGATCAGCAGTTCGCAAATAAGTTGCAATGCACCACTGGATAGTTACTAAGGCCCATGTCAGTGAAAGTTGCCAATGAAGATTTTCTTTAGTGTAAACAACAAGTAAAGCATTGGAATGGTAGATTTCAGGGGCATTCTTTAGTGTAAACAACAAGTAAAGCATTGGAATGGTAGATTTCAGGGGCATTCTTTAGTGTAAACAACAAGTAAAGCATTGGAATGGTAGATTTCAGGGGCATACTGTTAGGACCGAGAGTATATCGACTAGAGGGGGGGGTGAATGGGAGATTCAAAAATTCTTTTGAATGTTTTGAACAGAACCCAAACACAGTAGCGGAATAAAAGATCGGTGGATAACAAAACTACACAAGCTAGCTACTGAGGAACAAAGTCTTCAAGGTAAGATGCAATAATGATTCGAGCATAGGCCACAACAGGCTTAACGATGATAATTGTAATACAACATGCCAAAAGGACTAAGATCATGACGAATAATAACTCAGCCTACGGATGACACAGAACTCTGCGTGAGATATGGTGAAGGATATGCAACAGAGAGAATCGGATCAGATAATGGTCATCGCAGAGCACACATAATAACTACCAAAAGTATTGCAGTGAAGAAAAATAGAACCAGTGGTGTGATGACCCACAAGTATAGGGGATCAATCGTAGTCCTTTCGATAAGTAAGAGTGTCTAACCCAATGAGGAGCAAAAGGAAATGACAAGTGGTTTTCAGCAAGGTAATGTCTGCAAGCGCTGAAATTGTAAGTAACAGATAGTTTTGTAGTAGGATAATTTGTAACGAGCACGTAACGGTAACGACAAATAATATGCAGCAAGATAGCCCAATCCTTTTGTGGCAAAGGATAGGCGAAAATGGTTTCTTATAATAAGCAAAGTGTTCTTGAGGGCACACGGGAATTTCATCTAGTCACTTTCACCATGTTGGCTTGATTTGTGTTCACTACTTTGATAATTTGATATGTGGGTGGATCGGTGCTTAGGTGCTGTTCTTACTTGAACAAACTTCCTACTTATGATTAACCCCCTCGCAAGCATCCGCAACTATGAGAAAAGTATTAAGAATAAATTCTAACCATAGCATTAAACTCTTGGATCCAAATCGGTCCCTTACGGAATAGCGCATAAACTAGGCTTTAAGCTTCTGTCACTCTCGCAACCCATCATCTAATAACTACTCCACAATGCATTCCCTTAGGCCCAAATATGGTGAAGTGTCATGTAGTCGACGTTCACATGACACCACTAAGGGAATCACAACATACATATTATCAAAATATCAAACACATATCAAGTTCATATGATTACTTGCAACATGATTTCTCCCGTGGCCTCAAGAACGAAAGTAACTACTCACAAGTGATAAACATGTTCATGATCAGAGGGGTATTAAATAGCATAATGGATCTGAACATATAATCTTCCACCAAATAAACCATATAGTAATCAACTACAAGATGTAATCAACACTACTAGTCACCCACAAGTACCAATCTGAGGTTCCGGTACAAAGATTGAACACAAGAGATGAACTAGGGTTTGAGAGAAGATGGTGCTATTGAAGATATTGATGAAGATTGCCCTCCCCAAGATGGGAGAGTTGTTGGTGATGATGATGACGATGATTTCCCCCTCCGGGAGGGAAGTTCCCTCGGCGGAATCGCTCCGCCGGAAGGCAAAAGTGCTCCTGCCCAAGTTCCACCTCGAGACGGCGGCACTCCGTCCCGAAAGTCCTCTCCTTATTTTTTCTAGGTCAAAATGACTTATATACCAGAAGAGGGGCACCGGAGGTGGGCTGGGCTGAGCACAACCCACCAGGGCGTGCCTGGGGGGCTTGGCGCGCCCTGGTGTCTTGTGCTCACCAGGTGGCCCCCCTCCGGTAGTTATTTGCTCCAGTATTTCTTATTTATTCCATAAAAATTCCTCGTGAAGTTTCAGCTCATTTGGAGTTGTGCAGAATAGGTAGCCTGACGTAGCTTTTTCAGGTCCAGATTTCTAGCTGCCGGAATTCTCCCTCTTTGTGTGAACCTTGCAAATTATGAGAGAAAAGGCATTAGAATTACTCCAAAAAGCATTATTATGCATAAAAACATTATAAATAACAGTAAGTAAACATGATGCAAAATGGACATATCAACTCCCCCAAGCTTAGACCTCGCTTGTCCTCAAGCGAAAACCGAAATCGAGAAACATGTCCACATGCTTAGAGAGAGAGGTGTCGATAAAAACAAAATACGAAGATAGAAGCATCATGCAAATTATTATAATAGCAACAAACTTTAGCATATGACTTTTATCATAGACTTCTCATGAGTAAGTAACAATTCATCACAACATCAAAGTATAAAGCATAAATTCTATTGGAAACCAACAAACTATGTTCTCAGTCAACTTTGCAACTACAATTCATCATCTTTTCAGGAAGGGTCACGTATCGGAGCCTTTAGGCAAGTCCACATACTCAACTATCATATAGTCTTCTATGATTGTTAACACTCACCGCATACACATGAGCAAAACGTTTCAACCGGACACATAGAAAGATAGGGGCTTATAGTTTCGCCTCTCAACATACTCACCTCGTGGGTGATGTCAACAATAATAACTCATGCTTCCCATATCCAACTAGATATATGTCCCTAGATCTTTCCTCACCACATGATGCTTGCCAAAAGAGAAAATAAAAAGGAATAGAGAGAAGAACTTTGACTCTTGCATAAAAGTAAGTACATAAAAGTAAAAGATAGGCCCTTCGCAGAGGGAAGCAGAGGTTGCCATGCGCTTTTTGTTTGTATGCTCAATCCCTTAGTGCAAAAGAATGTCACTTTATATTGCCCCTTATGATAGCAACCTTTATTATGCAGTCTGTCACTTTTATTCTTTGCCATCATAAGTTCGTACAACGCTCAATTTTCTCTTACACTAAATGATCTAACACTTTTAGAAGCAATTTTTATTGCCTTATTGCACCGATGACAACTTACTTGAAGGATCTTACTCAATCCATAGGTAGGTATGGTGGACTCTCAAAACAAGATTTGGGTTTAAGGGTTTTTGGATGCACAAGTAGTATCTCTACTTAGTGCGGAATTTTTGGCTAGCAAAGATGGGGGCAAGCACCACATGTTGAAAGATCTATGACAATATAACTTCTATGTGAATATGAAAAAACATAAATCATTACGTTGTCTTCCTTGTCCAACGTCAACAATTTTGGCATATAATATTTTGATGGGGGCTCACAATCACAAAAGATTTCCAAGATAGTGTATTTGCATGTGAATCTTCCCTTCCCTTATTAATTCTTTCATGAATTGCATCATTGACCAATGCTATGTTTGTCAATCTCCAATAAAATTTTCTACTTATACTCTTCCTAATGTGGTGTCATTACTTACCATAAGATTAGCATATGATCTTTTTCATTTATTTCCTTTCTTTTTATTGAAACATGAAAGTAAAGAAGGCAAAACTCAAACTAAACTTTATTATATATCTCGCACACGATTACAAGGACAGATCACTAAGCAAATCTCAAAAAGAAAGGATCGAACTAAACTTTTTATTCATCTAAAGCAAAAGATAACTATGGATCGAACAAAGAAAAGTAAAGGCAAAAGATAGTGGAGGTGATACGATACCGGGGCACCTCCCCCAAGCTTGGCGTAAGCCAAGGGGAGTGCCCATACCCGATACTCAATTCTCTTTTGGTGATGAAGAAGTAGGTGGTGGTGATGAAGTGGTGGCGATCTTGTCCTTCATGATCAAGAGATTCTCCAATCTACGGATGATGCTCCGGAGGGCGATGATGTGCTCTTGCAATAGAATATTTTCACGGGTGAGATATTTATTTTGCACATGAACCGTTTCGATGATCCGAAAGGCTTCGATCTCGGTGGGGGTGAGTTGATCATAGTAAGGTTTAAGGATATCTTCTTCTTCCTCCTCGGCAGGCCAGGCCTGCTCAACCACCGGCGCTTGATCTCCGGTAGCCTCCTTGCTCTTGTCCCCTTTGACGGCTTCTATGAGCTCTTCTCTCTTCAGCTCGATCTTCATCAACCAAGCATCCTCTTCCATGTTGTTGGAGGAAGAAGAAGACATGATGCCTGGCTCAACAGATCAGACCGAAAACAGCAAGAAAAGAAAACAGAAGATTTCTCCGCGATACGGAGGTCAATAGGTACGGGGGGTATATAAAGATTTTTTTTTATCTTGGGAAACAAGCAAACGGAAGAAAAACGGAGTCCGAAAGGTACCCGAGGTGGGCACAACCCACCTGGGCACGCCTGGCAAGCCAGGCGCGCCCTGATGTCTTGTGCCCACCAGGGGTGCCTTCCTGGTTGTTTCTTATTTCCCTAATTTTTGTTATATTCCAAAACGGACAGAAAATATTTTTGCAGATTTTTCGGAGTCCGTTTACTTACCTTATCACGTACCTCCTCTTTTTTCATGATTCTGAAGTGTTCCGGAAGGTTTCTTTTATGTGTTCTTCCGGTGTCATAGTTTGGATAATATTGCTTTCAACATTAATGGGCGTACCTGAGATATAATGTTTTATTCGTTGCCCATTAACAACCTTCGGGTTAGTACCTTCGGCATTATTTATTTTGATAGCTCCAGATCGTTAAACCTCCCCGATAACATAGGGTCCTTCCCATTTGGAGAGGAGTTTTCCTGCAAAGAACCTGAAACGAGAGTTGTACAAAAGAACATATTCTCCAACCTTGAACTCACACTTTTGGATTCTTTTATCATGCCATCTTTTAACTTTTTCTTTAAATAACTTGGCATTTTCATAAGCTTGGGTTCTCCATTCATCTAATGAGCTAATATCAAATAACCTCTTCTCACCAGCAAGTTTGAAATCATAGTTGAGTTCTTTAATTGCCCAATAAGCTTTATGTTCTAACTCAAGAGGCAAATGACAAGCTTTTCCATAAACCATTTTATAAGGAGACATACCCATAGGATTTTTATATGCTGTTCTATAAGCCCAAATTGTATCATCTAATTTCTTAGACCAATTCTTCCGGGACCTATTGACAGTCTTTGGTAAAATTAATTTTATTTCTCTATTACTAAGTTCAACTTGACCACTAGACTGAGGATGATAGGATGATGCAATTCTATGGTTAACATCATACTTGGCAAGCATTTTACGGAAAGCACCATGAATAAAGTGTGAACCACCATCCGTCATTAAATATCTAGGGACTCCAAACTTGGGAAAATAACTTCCTTAAGCATTTTAATAGAGGTGTTGTGATCAGCACTACTAGTTGGAATAGCTTCTACCCACTTAGTAACATAATCAACAGCAACCAAAATATGAGTATACCCATTAGAGGAAGGAAAAGGTCCCATGTAATCAAATCTCCAAACATCAAATGGTTCAACAGCAAGAGAATAATTCATAGGCATTTCTTGATGCTTACCAATATTTCCAATTCTTGACATTCATCACAAGATAAAACAAACTTACGGGCATCCTTGAAGAGAGTAAGCCAATAAAAACTAGATTGCAATACCTTGTGAGCAGTTCTATCTCCCGCATGATGTCCTCCATAAGCTTCGGAGTGACATTTCCGTAGGATTTTTCCCTGTTCATGCTCAGGTACACAACGTCTAATAATACCATCTACTCCTTCTTTATAAAGATGTGGGTCATCCCAAAATTAATGTCTTAAATCATAGAAGAATTTTTTCTTTTGTTGGTATGTGAAACTAGGTGGTAAATATTTAGCAACAATATAATTAGCATAGTCAGCATACCAAGGATTACTATTAGAAACATTTATTGCAGCTAATTGCTCATCAGGAAAGCTATCATTAATAGGTTGTGGGTCATCAAGAATATTCTCTGACCTAGACAAGTTATCAGCCACGGGGTTCTCAGCTCCCTTTCTATCAGTGGTATGTAAATCAAATTCTTGTAGCAAAAGAACCGACCTAATGAGTCTAGGTTTAGCATCTTTCTTTTCCATAAGATATTTTATAGCAACATGATCGGTGTGAACAGTCACTTTAGAATCTACAATATAGGATCTGAATTTATCACAAGCAAACACAACTGCTAAAAATTCTTTTTCAGTAGTAGCATAATTTCGTTGGGCACTGTCTAGAGTTTTACTAGCATAATGAATAACATTCAGTTTCTTATCAACTCTTTGTCCTAGAACAGCACCAACAGCATAATCACTAGCATCACACATAATTTCAAAAGGCAAGTTCCAATCAGGTGGTTGAACAATAGGTGCAGAAATTAAGGCTTTCTTGAGTGTTTCGAAGGCTTCTAAACAATCATCATCAAAAACAAAAGGAATATCCTTTTGCAAAAGATTTGTAAGAGGCCTAGAAATTTTAGAAAAGTCTTTGATAAATCTCCTATAGAAACCAGCATGACCAAGGAAACTACGAATACCTTTGATATCTTTAGGACATGGCATTTTCTCAATTGCATCAACCTTAGCTTTGTCCACCTCAATACCTCTTTCAGAAATTTTGTGGCCCAAAACAATACCTTCGTTAACCATAAAGCGGCACTTCTCCCAATTCATGACAAGATTTGTTTGCTCACATCTCTGCAAAACTCGATCAAGATTGCTCAAACAATCATCAAAAGACTTCCCATAAATAGAAAAGTCATCCATGAAAACCTCAACAATCTTTTCACAAAAGTCAGAGAATATAGCAGTCATACATCTTTGAAAGGTAGCAGGTGCATTGCATAAACCAAAAGGCATATGTCTATAAGCATAAGTTCCAAAAGGACAAGTAAAAGTGGTCTTTTCCTGATCAGGTTGAGAAACAGGTATTTGTGAAAAACCAGAATATCCATCAAGGAAGCAAAAATGTGTGTGCTTAGATAATCTTTCTAGCATTTGATCGATAAAAGGCAGAGGGTAATGATCTTTTCTAGTTGCTTTGTTTAATTTTCTAAAATCAATTACCATTCTATAGCCTGTAACAATTCTTTGTGGAATAAGTTCGTTTTTATCATTCGGAACAACAGTAATACCTCCTTTCTTGGGGACACAATGGACAGGACTTACCTATCTACTATCAGCTATAGGATAGATTATACCTACTTCTAGAAGTTTTAATATTTCCGTTCTTACCACTTCTTTCATCTTCGGATTTAACCGACGTTGGTGATCAACAACGGGTTTAGCACCAGGTTCCATATTAATCTTGTGTTGACATAGAGTGGGACTAATGCCCTTAAGATCATCAAGAGTATATCCAATAGCAGCTCGGTGCTTCCTTAGAACTTTCAATATTCTTTCTTCTTCATGTTCTGAAAGGTTAGCACTAATAATAATAGGATAAATTTGTTTCTCATCGAGATAAGCATATTTCAAAGTGTCTGGCAATTGTTTTAATTTAAACACAGGATCACCTTTAGGTGGAGGAGGACCTCCTAGAGTTTCAATAGGCAAATTGTGTTTAAGCAGAGGACGTTGTTCAAAAAAAATCTTATCTATTTCATTTCCTTCATGCATATGTAAATCATTTTCATGGTCTAGCAGATATTGTTCTAAAGGATCAGTAGGGGGTACAGCAATAGAAGCAAGACCAATAATTTCATCCTTACTAGGCAATTCTTTTTTATGAGGTTTTCTACTAAACTGGGAAAAATTAAACTCATCATGAGACTCATCACCAAAACTAACACCGATAGTTTATTTCTCACAATCTATTTTAGCGTTAACAGTGTTCAAGAAAGGTCTACCAAAGATAATGGGACAAAAGTCATCCTGTGGGGAACCAATAACAAGAAAATCAGTAGGGTATTTTATTTTCCCACACAAGACTTTAACATCTCTAACAATCCCAAGGGGTGTGATGGTGTCTCTATTAGCAAGTTTAATAGTAACATCTATGTCTTCTATTTCAGCGGGTGCTATGTCATTCATAATTTCTTGATATAAGGTAAAAGGAACAGCACTCACGCTAGCACCTATGTCGCATAAACCATGATAACAGTGATCTCCTATTTTAACTGAGACAACAGGCATGCCAACAACAGGTCTGTGTTTATCTTTTTCATCGGGTTTGGCAATTCTAGCAGCTTCATCACAGAAGTAAATAACATGCCCATCAATATTATCAACTAAGAGATCTTTAACCATAGCAACACTAGGTTCTACTTTGATTTGTTCCGCAGGTTTGGGAGTTCTAATATAACTTTTGTTGACCACAGTTGAGACTTTAGCATGTTCCTTTATCCTAACAGGGAAGGGTGGTTTTTCAATATAAGCAATAGGAACAACTGGATCAACATTGTAGATAATTGTTTCTTCTTTAGCTATTACCGGTTCTTTAATTTCTTTTTTAATAGGTGGGTGATATTTAAACCACTTCTCTTTAGGGAGATCAACATGAGTAGCAAAAGATTCACAAAAGGAGGCTACTATCACAGAGTCAAGTCCATATTTAGTGCTAAACTTTTGAAAAGCATCGGTATTCATAAAAGATTTAACACAATCAAACTTAAGCTTAATACCTGACTCTTTACCTTCGTCGAGTTCCCAATCTTCAGAGTTGCGTTTAATTCTTTCTAAAAGATCCCACCTGAATTCAATAGTCTTCTTCATAAAAGAACCGGCACAAGAAGTATCAAGCATGGATTGATCATTACGAGAAAGCCGAGCATAGAAGTTCTGGATGATAATTTCTCTCGAGAGCTCATGATTGGGGCATGAATATAACATTGACTTAAGCCTCCCCCAAGCTAGAGTGATACTTTCTCCTTCACGAGGCCAAAAATTATATATATAATTCCGATGACGATGAACTAGATGCATAGGATAGAATTTTTTATGGAATTCCAATTTCAACCGATTCCAATTCCAAGATCCAATATCATCGCATAGCCTATACCATGTCAATGCTTTTCCCTTCAAAGATAAAGGGAAAACCTTCTTCTTAGCTTCATCTCCGGGTAAACCTGCAAGCTTAAACAATCCATAAATTTCATCCACATATATCAAGTGCATATCAGGATGTTCGGTTCCATCTCCTGCATAAGGATTAGCTAGCAGTTGTTCTATCATACCCGAAGGAATTTCATATTCAATATTTTCAGTAGGTGTAGTAGGTTGAGGGGCATCTAATTGTGGTTCCGGTCGAGGTGAAGATACCCCGAACAAACCCCTCAAAGGATTGTTTTCCATAGTAACAAGTGACAAAAAATTTCAGCACGTAGTAATAATTTTTCCTTACCAATTTCCACTTACCAAGAGCGCTTCACTCCCCGGCAACGGCGCCAGAAAAGAGCCTTGATGACCCACAAGTATAGGGGATCAATCGTAGTCCTTTTGATAAGTAAGAGTGTCGAACACAACGAGGAGCAGAAGGAAATGACAAGTGGTTTTCAGCAAGGTAATGTCTGCAAGCGCTGAAATTGTAAGTAACAGATAGTTTTGTAGCAGGATAATTTGTAACGAGCACGTAACGGTAATGACAAATAATATGCAGCAAGATAGCCCAATCCTTTTGTGGCAAAGGACAGGCCAAAACGGTTTCTTATAATAAGCAAAGTGTTCTTGAGGGCACACGGGAATTTCATCTAGTCACTTTCACCATGTTGGCTTGATTTGTGTTCACTACTTTGATAATTTGATATGTGGGTGGATCGGTGCTTAGGTGTTGTTCTTACTTGAACAAACCTCCTACTTATGATTAACCCCCTGGCAAGCATCCGCAACTACGAGAAAAGTATTATGAATAAATTCTAACCATAGCATTAAACTCTTGGATCCAAATCGGTCCCTTACAGAATAGCGCATAAACTAGGCTTTAAGCTTCTGTCACTCTCGCAACTGATCATCTAATAACTACTCCACAATTCATTCCCTTAGGCCCAAATATGGTGAAGTGTCATGTAGTCGATGTTCACATGACACCACTAAGGGAATCACAACATACATATTATCAAAATATCGAACACATATCAAGTTCACATGATTACTTTCAACATGATTTCTCCCGTGACCTCAAGAACGAAAGTAACTACTCACAAGTGATAAACATGTTCATGATCAGAGGGGTATTAAATAGCATAATGGATCTGAACATATAATCTTCCACCAAATAAACCATATAGTAATCAACTACAAGATGTAATCAACACTACTAGTCACCCACAAGTACCAATCTGAGGTTCCGGTACAAAGATTGAACACAAGAGATGAACTAGGGTTTGAGAGGAGATGGTGCTATTGAAGATGTTGATGAAGATTTCCCTCCCCAAGATGGGAGAGTTGTTGGTGATGATGATGACGATGATTTCCCCCTCCGGGAGGGAAGTTCCCCTGGCGGAATCGCTTCGCCGGAGGGCAAAAGTGCTCCTGCCCAAGTTCCGCCTCGAGACTGCGGCGCTCCGTCCCGAAAGTCCTCTCCTTATTTTTTCTAGGTCAAAATGACTTATATACCAGAAGAGGGGCACCGGAGGTGGGCTGGGCTGAGCACAACGCACCAGGGCGCGCCTGGGGGGCCTGGCGCGCCCTGGTGTCTTGTGCTCACCAGGTGGCCCCCCTCCGGTAGTTATTTGCTCTAGTATTTCTTATTTATTCCATAAAAATTCCTCGTGAAGCTTCAGCTCATTTGGAGTTGTGCAGAATAGGTAGCCTGATGTAGCTTTTTCAGGTCCAGATTTCTAGCTGCCGGAATTCTCCCTCTTCGTGTGAACCTTGCAAATTATGAGAGAAAAGGCATTAGAACTACTCCAAAAAGCATTATTATGCATAAAAACATTATAAATAACAGTAAGTAAACATGATGCAAAATGTACGTATCATGGTGCTTGAAGGCGACAAAGAGATTTGGTAGACCAGTTCACCCTTCTGCCAAAGGGCTACGTCTGGTTGGAGAGGCTGTGACTTAACACGGAAGATAAACTCTCTTCACCCTATTCTCCTTCAACGCAGAGCTGATCAGACTCAGGTTGATTTCACTCGTGGTAGATCCTTGTCGGCGATCTCCAAACCTTTGGTCGACCTTCGCGAACCACAATCACTCTTGGTTGCTAAAGATCTGGCTCGGTGAAGACAACAACTCTTCAACACTCGAAGCCGAAACCTATCCGTCTAGAGAGTGCACAGCTCTCAAGAGTAATTGGTACAAGAACTCTCACTCAGAACTACTGTGATGCTAAACCACTATCTAAGTTTGGGCTCTTGGTTTTTCTCTCGGTGGATCTTAAACTCAAATCACTCGGAGAGGGGTTGCTCAAATCAATCTTCTCAGAAATCTCAAGCCGGACAACGTTGGAGCGGGGTGGCTATTTATAGCCGCAGTCTTCCCTGATGGGAAAAGACCAAATTAGACATCGGGTTCAGCCAATGGCCGAACAACACGATTCCAATAGTTGGATTTGAGCATAACGGTAACATTGCTTGAGGAACAAGTAATGCTAACTCCTCGTTCTGAGACAAATCTCTCGCAGCGAAGAAGAACACATTCTCTTGCTGACAAGTATTTGCTCGGAGCACAAAGAGATTTCTCTCGCAACTTTCATAGGTTTTGGCTAAGCATCACAACGGATCTAAGCATCGAGAACCTATACCCCTCTTAATAGTACAGAGGTCCTATGACTCAAATGAATAGAAGAAGAAAAATGAAATGAATACTACATCTTCACTTTGCCTTCGACTTCCATCGCTGTAGTTAATTTCTTTGGACACCAGTACCGAATCTAAATGCTTTGCTTCAGCAGTAGATTTTCGAGGGGTTGATTTCTTCACATCAATCTTCTCGATTATATGACTTCAGCACACATAGCACATTTCTCTCTTTAGCGCAGATATGCTTCGGTGAAGTTCCTCAAACTTAGCACCGGAGACAGCATTCTCTTCGGTTGTGTATGGACTTTTTCTCTCTGTATGCGCTAGCAAACAGTCCATACCTGTTTCTTTCAACAATCTCCAAAACGCAAGGTAGGCAGATATTGCATCAACAATCTCCCCCTTTTTGGACGATTGTTGACAAAAAAGATCACATCGAATGATAGATGATGAATGGAATGTAGTGCGAAGAATAATGAAAGATGGGAGATAATTACGAAGATAAAATATTCTCCCCCTTGAGATATGCCTCGGATCAAGGATCAAGGGGGGAAGCGATATTGCTCTTCGTATGAGTGTCATTGACCAGATCTTTAAAAAGAGTTCTTCCAATGCACTCATTGGTGTCTGAGGTGATTCATGTCACAAAATCTTCGAAGGAAGTTAGATGTAAGATAAGCGTTGAGTGATTTGTGACAAGGATAAATCATGAAGGTTTTCTCAGAACACAATTTGAATCCACACGAGATGTAGTTTTCCTACATGTTAGATATTCGATATGATCAGAGTAGGATAAAATAAGAATATGTTGCTCGGAGTGGATGTGCTTCGGAGGTGGTTTTCTTTCTCATCCTGCAAGATTAGATAATGAAAGATAGCACTCAGAGCATATCTAACCACAATTGATATAGTTTGTTCAGTACTCAAAGTACTTCTTCAAATTAGTATCATCACATGATGATTCTCTGTTCTTCTTCGACAAGCAGATATGTTCCCTGTAAGGTAAATAATTTTCGATGATCATCCACAGAAAAAAATATTCGATGGTACCAGCAGACAAATAGTGCGAAGCAAATGATATTGCAGGTGGGGGGGGGGGGTTATTAACGTTACATGGTGTCCGAGTGTTTCATCACCATATGTAGTGTGATAAGTTCATGAAGCAAATTATCCAAGGGAAAACCAAATAGCGAATGAAAAACACCCTGCAAACCCGATAAACTATCACTCGATGTAATTCTCCCCCTTTTTGTCAACAAGTGTCAAAAAGGTAAGAGAAGACACACGAGGAATTACTCTGAGGAAGAATCTTCTGAATCTGAATTAAAACCACTTGAAGAATCAGTGTCAGAAGAATGTGAAATGGTCGAGGCAGAAGCAGGAGTAGCAGCCTGGGCTTTGGAAGACTTGGAGCGATGAACATCTGGCTTGTAGACACGAGTACCGGCAGTATCTGCAATTTCATCATCATGATTGACGAACAACAGATCCGTTGAAGCACAGCACTGTGGGAGCACTGGAGATTGTCTTTGGATGCGCGGGACAGCAAGCAAGTCCAAGTAGTCATATTCCTTGAAGAGGCCCTTCTTAGCTAAATCCTTGCGAGAGTAATGCTTTCTCAACAAGGTCCATGAGCGCTTCCTTGCATCCTTCTCATGCAGAAGAATTTGACGAGTGTGATTATGAATCAGATTCAGCTCAGTCATCAATTCCACCTTTTCTTTTCTATCCATCTTGATGTGTCCTTCCAGAGTCTGCTGCATGCGAATACAAATCTCATAGAGAGATGGATTTTCCTCACGAGGGATTTCAACCCTGACTTATTTGACCTTCGGAACATTTTCAAACGCCGAAGCATTTGCAGTATTATCAAAAGGTTCCTTTCCTTTGCTATTATCCTTCACAATGCGCAGAGTGTCACGAACAGGTGGCATGAATACTTTCGGTTCATAGGCCCAGAAGAATTTCTCATTTGTGAGCTGCTGGATCGCTGACATGATCCATGGAGCATAAGGCTTCAAAGACTGAGGGCTATCTGCTACGCAAGCGAGGTTTCGAATGAAAAGATCTAGAATGTCAAACTTTATCCCTTGAGATATTGCCACGAGAGCATTTCCCATGATGCCTTTGATGGAGTTTGGTCGGTTCATTGGCGTGATAGTATTGCACAGAATGTGGAATAGTACTTTGTTGTCATAAGCCAACTTCTTCAGATCAACATCAATGCATTCGTCCCCCACCTTGGTGGGATCCATCAGGACATGGAGTTGTGCTTCGGACACATCCCAGAAATGCAGTCTGTGCTCTCTGTTGTTCTCAAATTCACATCGAGGCAGATTTATCAAGGCCAGAAAATGATCTGCTGAACATTTAATTCTCTCTCTAGCAGTCATCCATTCAAGCGTCTAGGATGAAGTATTCGCTAGATCTCCTGAGATATATAGCGTGGCATAAAACTGAAGAATAACTTGTTCCAACCATGATTAAAGCGCATGAAACCCTTCAGTAGAGCATGTTCAATATGCTCGATTGCATTATGAAAGCAGGGCATTTCTTCGAGCTTGGCAAAGTTTAATATCTTATGATTGAAAATTATGTGCTTGCCAAACAAGATCCGAGCATAATAGACCGCCTGTTCCTCTGTCTAGAACCTCGGTGACAATGAAATCCTTTCTCCTTCGTAAGGGCTGACCCCAAGGAATGCAAGCTTCAAGGAATGAAGCTGTTCATTGAATGCGGGGCCATTGGGGCCATATTCAGCTGGAAATAGGGGGAATGATTCATGAGGATTTTTCCAAAGTTCTTCCTCACTAATTTCCATCGGCTGAACATCTTTAGAGACTGGCGCATTCTCATCGATGGACTTCAATGGAGCAAGTGGCTTTATGGCTTTTTCTATAGCAGATGGCACGGGATCACTAGACTGACCGTCAATTTCCTTCGCTGGCACTCCTTCAGCGGTTGTCACTTTCTCAGGCACTAGGGCCTTTTCTTTCGGAGAGTTCTCAACAATGGGTGGCATGACAACTTCTTCAGACTGTTGAGTCACAACTTGCTCAACCTGCTGTGGCAACACTGGTGATACAACTGCTTGATCTTTCTCTTTGGGCGCCATGGGCTCTTCAAATTTCTTCTCTTCCTATTCTGGCTATGAAGCCAAAGAACCAGGAGCAGGGTCAACCTCCATCTGGGTAGGGGCACCATATGAGGAGACCAGAGGGGTATTTTCTTGGGAAGCAACTTGCTCCCCCTCAACCTTCTCACCCTCCTTGGTGGATCCGGAGGGTTCATCTTGAATTTTCTTCAAAGGTGATGAGTCTGCCTTTTCCATCTCAATCGCTTCATCAATTCTTTCTTCAGAAGCATTTTGCTCAGGCATGATGTTTAAGTCATCAGGATTGAACAGATACATATCCACAACATCAAATTATTGTTCAACTGAGGTAGGAATGATAACTACCGTTGGCTCAGCTTGTTGCTCGGTTTCTTCCTCGGAATGAGGGGATGGTGGAATCTGCTGCAGTGGGGCACTTGTGTCAATAGGTGCATCAGTTGATATAGATTGGACAAGGCGGTCCTTGATAACTTTCGGCTTGCTGGCTCTTGCCTGAGCTCTCTGACGTTTCTCTTCTTTCTCTCTATGTTGAGCAATATCTGCCTAACGCTTAATCTCATTGTTCCTATGATCACAAAGCTGAGAAACATCCATCTTCAGCTTGGAGTGCCAATCAATCTTGTTGTTTCTCATGACAGTGAGGGCTTTGGTGATCTCAAGGATTCCCTTGTTTATGTCTTTTCTTTCAGACTCAGATTTAGCTTCCCTTCTCATTTTCTCAAGGAGTTTCTTGTCCTCGACAGCTTGATTGAGTTCTTTGGTGATTTCTCTCAGCTCAGAGAAGTGCTTTGCTACCATCTTGGTAATATCCTCAGGCAGACCCAAACTGCTCAACTCAGCTGGATTTGCATCATAGGAAGCACCTTCAATGATGTCAAATATAAGATCAAAATCATATTCCTCTGTGGAAGCAGGAACAATTTTCTTCGCCTTCTTGGCTGGGACAGCAGCTTTTTCATCGGAAATCAATTTTCTCTTTGTAGCTGGGGCAGCAGAACCCGAAGGTTTATCTGATGGTATGGGAGCAAGCTGTGGTGAGGATCTCAATTGAGGAGAAACCTTTGCTCGAGTGGGAGTCCGATACAGCTTATCAAGCAGAGCTCTTTGATCGTACATGGGAATATCTTCACCAACATTATCATCAGAGGAATCATCAGATGACACAGATGCTACCTTCCTTGACTTTCTGGTAATGGACTTCTTTTTCGAAGTTCGAAGAGAAACAGACTTCCTCTTCTTCTTTTCTTTCAGGGCAGACGCCCTTTCCTTCTTCTGCTGCACATCTTGTTGAGTTAACTCAACTTTTCTCTGTTCCAACTGATTTTTCTTCGCCTCCTTGGCGTCACACTTGGCCTTGGCCTTTGCTCACTTCTCAACTTCCTCGAGGAAATCAGCAGTTGTCTTTAGTGAGTCTGCATGAGCATTGGGTGGAGGAGCTGGCCTAACCTTTTCATCATTAGGGCCTAGGCAGCCCTCAGCAATGCAATCATTCCAAGGTGGAGTGAATGCAAAAAGAATCTGGTATTTCCTTCGAACGTTCTCGTAGTTGAACCATTTCTTCATCCAGTGGCGGCGAATCTTCTGCAGTCTGTTGTTTCTATCTTGAGCAGTTTCATCTCCAGGGGTGTTTTAAAAGATTCGAGATCAGACATCACAGTCGCAGTGTTCCTTTCTCTTCCGCGACCACCCTTCTTGGGATTTCCATCAGAGAACCGGGTTTTGGAATCTGTGACTAGCTCATCCTCTGGCTGATTGTGTGCTGAGGGAATATCGTCATCTTCTTCAGCAGATTCTGATTCCACCTTTTTCTTCGGTGCTTTTGGCGGTTCGCAAATTTTCTTTCAGTCACCTTTGCTTTATCAGCAGCACACGACTGCTGAGGAATTTCCTCCTCAGACCCAGAGTGCTCATCCGAACTATTTGTCATGACCACTCCTGAGAGACAAACACAAAATCGAAAGAAAACAGGAGGAAGTCACAAACATGCACAGAAGCAAATTTTGACTCAAGACTGACAAATTTTTCGGAAGAGGCAAGAGATTCATGGCGTACACTTAGCAAGATATCGTCGAGAGAATTGCCATATGCCCTAAGACAGAATAACAACTCCTCTAATCTTTCGATGTATACACAGTGAACCCTAGATCCAAAAGACTGGTTCGAGGAACTGCTACAAACCGTACAAGTCCTGACTTAGTGAATCCTAAGGATCTACCGCAAGAAAATAAACAGGATAAATGTCGTCGGGATGAGCTACCATAGAACAGGAGAGGGATAGGGCTAGTCATAGATCTGTAGGCCCTAACTTGGCAATATATATCGACTACGGCAGCGCAGGAGAGAAGAGTTACCGCACTGGTGCGACCAACGGTAACGGCGCTTCACCGGAGTTGCACGGCGAGGCTTGTCATCGTGCACCCGAAGAATGAACTGAGGAAGAAGAAACCTGGAGAGGGGGGTTTATATAGCCTAAGAGAGAAACCTCCCACTCCGAAATCTATGGCCGAAAAACCGGGGACGTTCCACATTCAACGGACAGGATCACGAACGTGAGATCGTGGGCACGTGTCAGCCGTTTCCTGCGAAAATCTCGGTATCTGAACTGGATGCCGAAGGGTTTGAGGAAGCGCAAGAGCCAAAACTGATGAAATTTTGAAGTTGATTTCATTCGCGACCAAGGACGTCAGAGTGAAAACATCTTCAGATCAAGTTGCATGTTTATGACACGGAAGAACAAAAAAAAACAAAAGAAAAAGAACTGACTCGAAACAACCAAAACCGAACGAAGGAAAACACAAACACTTCGAATAAAAGAATAAGCATCAACAATAAAGGATCTCAGGGCTTAAGAAAAGCATTAGTTATCCCTGAGAGAAATTCATGCATGAGAGGGTTAGTTCTTCTTCACTACCCACACTTTCATGGGGGGTGAGGATCTCATTTTCTTGAGTTGGCTGAGGTTATTCCTTTGGTGAGGCCTGCGAGACACCTGTGCATTTTGATGATAATCATATGAATAGGCATTAAAATTGTTTCTAGATACATGGATGTAATGATTTGAAGATGTACGCATGTACTCCTTCTGACGCAGGTTAGGATGATAATCATTCGAAAATAGTACTCGAGTAGTCTGAGAATGATAATCATTTCCTCGTCGAGAGTTATATTGCGCAGTCAGGTTAGCAGTGACAGACAGTTTTTCAACAGTGCACTTCTTTACCCAGATTTGCTTCTTGGGTGCGCCTGACCTGCAGTTAGTTCCAATATATCGAGTAAAAACCTTGCCATCCTGTTGTTTAAAGATTTTGTAATTTGAGTCGCTAGACTCGTCAATATCAACAAGAATGGGCGATAGATAACCAGTTAAAGTTTCAGGTTCGAGAGTTTTACTCTTTGCGCGAACCCAAGTCGTTCGAGGATATTGCTCGAGAGTCCAATAGGATCCATCCACATTGAGTTTCTTCTCGAAACCTAGTCCTTCCTTCTGAGGATTTTTGTGCAGAATGGACTTCTTGAGCACATCACATAGGGTTTGATGCCCTTTTCGGCTCCTTAGCATTCCAGTCTCAAGTAAGCCCTTTAACCTACAATTTTATTCAGTAATAGCAGCAAAATCCTCGGAGGAGGGATTAGTAGTACCAATTTCAGTAGTAGCAATTTTCTCAGTAACACTATTAGAAAGGTTCGGCATGAGAGTCAGCATTGTTACGTTCTAGGCATTTTAAGCATGGAGGTACGAAGTCATTAGGAAATTGATCAGATTGCTCGGCGAAGAGAGAAGCTTTTTCTAACACCAGCTCGTTATGTGATTCTTTCAGTGACATGAGTTCTTGATTCCTGTTAAGGAGTTCATCTGATAAAATCTCGTAGTCAACTATGAGTGAATCATATCGACTGGTAAGATCATCAATAGTTGATGAAAAAGCATCTTGCTCTTCGATCAACTTTTGATTCTTCTCCATCACTTCGACCAGTAATCCTTCGGTTTTCCTGAGATTTCTCTCAAGCATTTCAAGTTCATCATGTTGGGATTTAGCAATTTTCATCAACTTGGCATATGAAATATATTCAGGTGAATATTCGTTCATGGACTTTTGGTGTTTTGCAGATACCTGATCCTTTGATGATTTTGCCATAAGACAGAAGGCGATTGGCTCATCATCACTTGAATCATCATCACTTGATGCATTATCATCAGCATCTGATTCGCTGCAATCCTTTGATGATTTAATAGCAACATATGCATTGCTTCTCCCAATCTTTTTGAGGAATTCTTCATCATCTGAATCGGTGTCTGGTGTCTCTTCTTCAGAGTCCAAAGTCAGGTTAGTATAGGCTTTATTCAGCTGAGAGATTTTCTTCAAGTTAGAATCAATGATTGCTCTGGCATTTATGTCAGTGACTGGTCTTGTTGAAGAGGATGAAGCGGGTTCCTTTTCCTTCGAGAGCTTAGTATGACGATCCATTCAAGCAAAACCATTGCAGTGAAGATGCTTCCATCGGTTACTAGGTGCTTCATCCCAGCAAGGACAATCTGCTATGACATGACCGAATAGTTTGCATTTGAAGCACTTCAGTTCTTTCAGAGGTAACTATCTTGAGGATTCAGGCACTTCATCTTCATCATCATTCACAAGATACAAGTTTTGTCTTCTGAGATCACTCAGCCGTTGTGTGAGCATTTCCAATTCTCTTGTGATGGTGTGTTGATTCCCGACATCTTCTTCTTCTTCCTGAGAGCTGCCATAGTGAGAGAGGATTTCTCCTTCACCTTCTGAAGAAGATTCTTGATCTGCATTTACGAGTACCATCTTTTCTTCATGAATGGATAACAGTGTCATGACCTCAACATAATGAAGTTCTTCATAGTCTGGTCTTTGTTTGATTTCAGCTACAATAGGATCGAAGGTTTCATCAAGAGCACTCAGTAGCTTGTTTACCACATCTTTATCGGTGACATCAGTTACTCCTCGTTGATGAAGTCTTTCAACGATGTCTGTCAGCCCATCCGTGAGTTCCATCACACTTTCCTTTCGAAGACTTTTGAACCCAGTGAACATGGCACGAAGCATTTGAGTGTGTGAATCTGTTCTGGAGATGAATTCTTCGTGAACATTTTTGATAGCATCCCAGAGTTGCTTTGCAGTGTTAAGGTTTTCAAACCGAATAAACACGTTCTTTGAAATACTTGCACAAATAATGTCTCTCGCTTGTGCATCCAGATGCATCACAGCCTTGTCATCAGAAGATGGATCATCAGGGTGTTGAATGGTGTAACCATCTTCTACAATCTGCCACAGATCATAGTCGATAGCTTGAATTCTGATTCTCATCCATTCCTTCCAGTACAGATAGTCTTTTCCATGAAAGATAGGAAATCCTTCAGAGTGCAAGGATCTACCTGCATACGACATACTCAAAACTCCAAGGACATTAGACCTTTAATAAACAGAGACAGGGAGAACCTGGCTCTGATACCAATTGTTAGGACCGAGAGTATATCGACCAAAGGGGGGTGAATGGGAGATTCAAAAATTCTTTCGAATGTTTTGAACAGAACCCAAACACAGTAGCGGAATAAAAGATCGGTGGATAACAAAACTACACAAGCTAGCTACTGAGGAACAAAGTCTTCAAGGTAAGATGCAATAATGATTCGAGCATAGGCTACAACAGGCTTAACGATGATAATTGTAATACAGCATGCCAAAAGAACTAAGATCATGACGAATAATAACTCAGCCTACGGATGACATAGAACTCTGCGTGAGATATGGTGAAGGATATGCAACAGAGAGAATCGGATCAGATGATGGTCATCGCAGAGCACACATAATAACTACCGAAAGTATTGCAGTGAAGAAAAATAGAACCAGTGGTGCTCAAAGGCGACAGAGAGATTTGGTAGACCAGTTCACCCTTCTGCCAAAGGGCTACGTCTGGTTGGAGAGGCTGTGACTTAACAAGGAAGATAAACTCTCTTCACCCTATTCTCCTTTAACGCAGAGCTAATCAGACTCAGGTTGATTTCACTCGTAGTAGATCCTTGTCGGCGATCTCCAAACCTTCGGTCGACCTTCGCGAACCACAATCACTCTTGGCTGCTGAAGATCTGGCTCGGTGAAGACAACAACTCTTCAACACTCGAAGCCGAAACCTATCCGTCTAGAGAGTGCGCAGCTCTCAAGAGTAATAGGTACAAGAACTCTCACTCAGAACTACTGTGATGCTAAACCACTGTCTAAGTTTGGGCTCTTGGTTTTTCTCTCGGTGGATCTTAAACTCAAATCACTCGGAGAGGGGTTGCTCAAATCAATCTTCTTAGAAATCTCAAGAGGAGCAGCCAACGGACAACGTTGGAGCGGGGTGGCTATTTATAGCCGTAGCCTTCTGATGTCTACTACGCAACTTTATTCTTGTAGACTCGTGTTGGGCCTCCAAGCGTAGAGTTTTGTAGGACAGTAGCAATTTTCCCTCAAGTGGATGACCTAAGATTTATCAATCCATGGGAGGCGTAGGATGAAGATGGTCTCTCTCAAACAACCCTGCAACCATATAACAAAAAGTCTCTTGTGTCCCCAACACACCAAATACAATGGTAAATTGTATAGGTGCACTAGTTCGGCGAAGAGATGGTGATATAAGTGTAGTAATGATAGTAGATATTGAATTTTGTAATAAGAACAATAAAAAACAGCAAGGTAGCAATTGATAAAAGTGAGCACAAATGGTATTGCAATGCTTGAAAATGAGGCCTAGGGTCCGTACTTTCGCTAGTGCAATCTCTCAACAATGCTAATATAATTGGATCACATAACCATCCCTCAATGTGCAATGAAGAATCACTCCAAAGTTCTTATCTAGAGGAGAACATAAGAAGAAATTGTTTGTAGCTATTCTTTCCGATCGATCTATCCAAGAGTTCGTACTAAAATAACACCAAGTTATTCTTTCCGATCGATCTATCAAGAGTTCATACTAAAATAACACTAAGTTATTCTTTCCGATCGATCTATCAAGAGTTCGTACTAAAATAACACCAAAGCAAATTCAGATTCATAATACTCAATCCAACACAAAGAACCTCAAAGAGTGCCCTAAGATTTCTACCGGAGAAACAAAAGACGAGAACGTGCATCAACCCCTATGCATGGATTACCCCAATGTCACCTCGGGAATCCGCGAGTTGAGTGCCAAAACATATCTCAAGTGAATCAATATAATACCCCATTGTCACCATGGGTATTCATATGCAAGACATATATCAAGTGCTCTCAAATCCATAAAAGTATTCAATCCGATAAGAACGAAATCTCAAAGGGAAAACTCAATTCATCACAACAAGATAGAGAGGGAGAAACACCATATGATCCAACTATATTAACAAAGCCTGCGATACATCAAGATCGTGCCATCAAGAACACGAGAGAGAGAGATTAAACACATAGCTACTGGTACAAATCCTCAGCCCCGAGGGTGGACTACTCCCTCCTCATCATGGTGGCCGCCGGGATGATGAAGATGACCACCGGTGATGATTTCCCCCTCCGACAGGGTGCCAGAACGGGGTCTAGATTGGTTTTTCATGGCTACAGAGGCTTGCGGCGGCGGAACTTCTGATCTAGGGTTATTTCTGATGGTTTCTCTATTTATAGGATTTTTTGGTGTTGGTTTCACGCGAAGATGGGCCTCGAGGTGAGCACAACCCACCAGTGCGCGCCTGGGCCCCCTAGTGCGCCCCGGTGTCTTGTGCCCTACTCCTTCACCTTCTGGTCCTTCCACGAAGCTTCGGGGGTCTCTTTTGTTCCAAAAAAAATCGTCAAAAAGTTTCAGCTCATTTAGAGAACTTTCATTTCTGCACAAAAAACAACACCACGGTAGTTCTGCTGAAAACAGTGTCAGTCCGGGTTAGTTCCATGCAAATCATACCAAAACCATATAAAATTATTGTAAACATGGCATGAATACTTCATAAATTATAGATACGTTGGAGACATATCAGCATCCCCAAGCTTAATTCCTACTCGTCCTCGAGTAGGTAAATGATAAAAGAAATAATTTATGAAGTGTGAATGCTAGCAAAGTGCATAAGTTTGATCAATGATGACTTCAATCACTTTTCCTAGCATCATAACAGCAACTCTTTCTCATAAAACTCATGATGATAAAGTAGCAATTGAGAATAGAATTTTTGATGAGGAATGTACCTATCATATTCATCATATACTCTTTTCTTTTGTAGCATGGACATTTGGACTTGAATGATTCAAACCAATAGTTTATAATTTGACATGAGGACATCAATACTCAAGCATATCAACAAGCAACCATGTATTTTAAAATATCAACACTAAAGAAAGCTATCCCTTGCCCATCATGCTCAATCATTGATCCATTCATGAAACACACTCGCATATTAGCTACATCCAATGCTCAAGTACGATCATAGTGCCCCTTAGTTGGTTCTTTATAAGAGAAGATGGAGACTCAAATAAAAATAAAAATTGTATAAAGTAAATAGATAGGCCCTTCGCAGAGGGAAATAGGGATTTGTAGAGGTGCCAGAGCTCAAAGCTTAAATTAAGAGATAAAGATTTTGGGAGGCATACTTTTCCCGTCAATGAAAACGACCGAGTAATCCCCAACACTTTCCAAGCTAGATATATCATAGGCGGTTCCCAAACAAAAAATAAAGTTTATTCCTTTTTCCACCATTCTTTTACAATCCATGGCTAGCCGTATCCACAGGTGCCCTCCATACCAACACTTTCCAAGGAATTTATTATTTGACAACATAAAGTAAATTTCTTTTTCATTTCGGGACTAGGCATCCCTAATACCTTTGCCCTACTCTCGTGCAATGACAAGTGAATAAACACTCATCTTGAGAATAATACATCTAGCATGGAAAATATTGGCCACCCCCTGCCGCTTCATGAGCGGTACGAGCACATAAAAAGGAAATTTATTTTGAAAATTAGAGATGGCACATACAAATTTGCTTAGAACAGCACGGGAATACCGCATATAGGTAGGTATGGTGGACTCATGTGGCAAAACTGGGTTTAGGGATTTTGGATGCACAAGTAGTATTCCCACTTAGTACACATGGAGGCTAGCAAATAGATTGAGAAGCAACTAACCAAGAAACGAAAATTCACATAAACGAGCATTGAGCATAACTAACACCGAATAATGCACCACAACTAGGATGTAATTTCATTGCATAACTATTGACTTTCGTGCTTGCATAGGGAATCACAAACCTTAACACCAATATTCTTACTAAAGCATAATTACTCACCAAACATGACTCACATATTATTATCTACATATCCCAAAACTATTGCAAGGAATCAAACTTATCATATCCAATGATCTACATGAAAGTTTTTATTATATCCCTCTTGAATATCTATCACTTTGGTACTAAATTTATATATTACCATTGCTACTAACAAGCTCTTAAATAAATTTAAGTGAAGCACGAGAGCAAATGACAAACTACTCCAAAAAGATATAAGTGAAGATTAAGCGAGTAGTTAAGTAAATGGGTAGCTAATTGAGGACTCTCTCTTATTTAAAAATTTCATATCTAAGTATTTTATTAAAACAGCAAGCAAAACAAAATAAAATGACATTCTAAGAATAGCACACATCATGTGAAGAAGCAAAAACTTAGGCTCAACTGAGGCTAACCGATAATTGTTGATGAAGAAAGGTGGGATGCCTACCAGGGCATCCCCAAGCTTAGATGCTTGATACTTCTTGGAATATTAACTTGGGATGCCCAAGAGCTCTTGTGTCTTCTTCGTTCCTCTCAAATCACGGTTTCCCTAATTCTTAAAAACTTCATCCACACAAAACTCAACAAGAACTTGTGAGATAAGTTAGTATAAATCAATGCAAAACCTTATCATTCTCTACTGTAGAAAATCACTAAAATTATTATTCAACATTGCATACTAAATGCCTCTGCATATTTAATACTCCTATCCTCAAATAGAATCATTAAACAAGCAAACATATGCAAACAATGCGAACATAACAGCAATCTGTCTAAACAGGACAGTATGTAAAGAGTGCAATTGTACTCATACTTCCCTAATTCCAAAAATCCTGAAAATTTACCACACTGTAGAAAATTTATCAGAGCTTATTGTGCAAAGAGTTTCAATATTTTATCACATTCTGACTTTTCTGGAGAATTATTGCAACAGTGATAAACTTTCTGTTTTGAAACAGCAACTCATATACTTGCAAAATAAGCATGGTGATGGCTATCCTTGCCACTTTTATTGAAATAAAAGATGCAAAACATTATTATAAATAACATCAAGCAAATACTAATAAAATAAAATGACTCTCCAAGCAAAACTCATAACATGTAATGAATGAAAATATAGCTCCAAGTGAGGTTACCGATAATGTTGAAGACGAAAGAGGGGCTGCCTTCCGGGGCATCCCCAAGCTTAGTTTCTTGGATCTTCCTTGAATATTACCTTGGGGTGCCTTGAGCATCCCCAATCTTAGGGTCTTGTCACTCCTTATTCTCCTCATATCGATATCTCACCCAAAACTTGAATACTTCAATCACACAAAACTTAACGGAACTTCGTGAGATGGGTTAGTATGATAAAGACAAATCATTCACTTTGTTACTGTAAAGATAAGATTAATAATTTTTCTCACACCATTCCTACTGTAATATACAATTTACATAATTTATATTAAGCAATATAAGCCATAGAAACCATAAAACAAGCAAACTATGCATTGAAAACAGAATCTGTCAAAAACAGAACAGTACATAATGATCTGAATTAAGGTCATACTTATGTAACTCCAACAATTCTGACAAATTAGGAAAACATATAAATTTTTTATACCCATCAACTGTAAAAAATTCAGAATTTTTCCACGTTCCGGTAAAATACAGGAATTTCTGCACTTGACGCAAAAGTTTCTGTTTTTGCACAGAAGAATCAAGTCAACTATCATCTACACTATCCCAAAGGCTTTACTTGGCACTTTATTGAAACAAAAGCTATAAAACAAGATCACTACATTAGCCTAATCATGTGAACACACAAAAACAGTAGGTAAAAGTGTTGGGTTGTCTCCCAACAAGCGCTTTTCTTTAATGCCTTTTAGCTAGGCATGATGATTTCAATGATGCTCGCATAAAATATAAGAATTGAAACATAACGGGATCATCATAAAGCATTTGACTAGCGCATTTAAGTCTAACCCACTTCCTATGCATAGGGATTTTTTGAGCAGACAATTCATGGGAGCAAGAATCAACTAGCATAGGAAGGCAAAACAAGTGCAACTTCAAAACTTTCAACATAAAGAGAGGAAACTTGATATTGTTGAGATATGTAGAAGCATAAGTTCCTCCCTCATAGTAATTTTCAGTAGCATCATGAATGAATTCAACAATATAACTATCACATAAACATTCTTTTCATGATCCACAAGCATAGAAATTTTCTTACTCTCCACACAAGCAAATTTATTCTCATGAATAGTGGTGGGAGCAAACTCAACAAAATAACTATCATGTGATTGGAAATTAAAATCATGACGAAGAGTTTCATGGTTATCATTATTCTTTATAGCATACATGTCATCACCATAATCATCATAGGTAGGAGGCATGCTTTCATCATAATAAATTTTCTCATCAAAACTTGGGGGACTAAAAATATCATCTTCATCAAACATAGCATCCCCAAGCTTATGGCTTTGCATATCATTAGAATCATGGATATTCAAAGAGTTCATACCAACAACATTGCAATCATGCTCATCATTGAAAGATTTATTGTCAAACATTTTATAGAATTCTTCCTCTATCAATTGAGCACAATTTTCCTTTCCATCATTTTCACGAAAGACATTATAAAGATGAACAATATGATGCAACCTCAATTCCATTTTTTTGTAGTTTTCTTTTTATAAACCAAACTAGTGATAAAACAAGAAACTGAAAGATTCAATTGCAAGATCTAAAGATATACCTTCAAGCACTCACCTCCCCGGCAACGGCGCCAGAAAAGAGCTTGATGTCTACTACGCAACTTTATTCTTGTAGACTCGTGTTGGGCCTCCAAGCGCAGAGTTTTGTAGGACAGTAGCAATTTTCCCTCAAGTGGATGACTTAATGTTTATCAATTCGTGGGAGGCGTAGGATGAAGATGGTCTCTCTCAAACAACCCTGCAACCAAATAACAAAAAGTCTCTTGTGTCCCCAACACACCAAATACAATGGTAAATTGTATAGGTGCACTAGTTCGGCGAAGAGATGGTGATATAAGTGTAGTAATGATAGTAGATATTGAATTTTGTAATAAGAACAATAAAAACAGCAAGGTAGCAATTGATAAAAGTGAGCACAAACGGTATTGCAATGCTTGAAAATGAGGCCTAGGGTCCGTACTTTCGCTAGTGCAATCTCTCAACAATGATAATATAATTGGATCACATAACCATCCCTCAACGTGCGATGAAGAATCACTCCAAAGTTCTTATCTAGAGGAGAACATAAGAAGAAATTGTTTGTAGCTATTCTTTCCGATCGATCTATCCAAGAGTTCGTACTAAAATAACACCAAGTTATTTTTTCCGATCGATCTATCAAGAGTTCGTAGTAAAATAACACTAAGTTATTCTTTCCGATCGATCTATCAAGAGTTCGTACTAAAATAACACCAAAGCAAATTCAGATTCATAATACTCAATCCAACACAAAGAACCTCAAAGAGTGCCCTAAGATTTCTACCGGAGAAATAAAAGACGAGAACGTGCATCAACCCCTATGCATAGATTACCCCAATGTCACCTCGGGAATCCGCGAGTTGAGTGCCAAAATATATCTCAAGTGAATCAATATAATACCCCATTGTCACCACGGGTATTCATATGCAAGACATATATCAAGTGCCCTCAAATCCATAAAAGTATTCAATCCGATAAGAACGAAATCTCAAAGGGAAAACTCAATTCATCACAACAAGATAGAGAGGGAGAAACACCATATGATCCAACTATATTAACAAAGCCCATGATACATCAAGATCGTGCCATCAAGAACACGAGAGAGAGAGAGATTAAACACATAGCTACTGGTACAAACCCTCAGCCCCGAGGGTGGACTACTCCCTCCTCGTCATGGTGGCCGCCGGGATGATGAAGATGGCCACCGGTGATGATTTCCCTCTCCGGCAGGGTGTCAGAATGGGGTCTAGATTGGTTTTTCATGGCTACAGAGGCTTGCGATGGTGGAACTTCTGATCTAGGGTTATTTCTGATGGTTTCTCTATTTATAGGATTTTTTGGCGTCGGTTTCACGCGAAGATGGGCCTCGAGGTGAGCACAACCCACCAGGGCGCGCCTGGGCCCCTTGGCGCGCCCTGGTGTCTTGTGCCCTACTCCTTCACCTTCTGGTCCTTCCACGAAGCTTCGGGGGTCTCTTCTATTCCCAAAAAAATCGTCAAAAAGTTTTAGCTCATTTGGAGAACTTTCATTTCTGCACAAAAAACAACACCACGGTAGTTCTGCTGAAAACAACATCAGTCTGGGTTAGTTCCATGCAAATCATACCAAAACCATATAAAGTTATTGTAAACATGGCATGAATACTTCATAAATTATAGATACGCTAGAGACGTATCACCTTCCCTGATAGGAAAAGACCAAATTAGACATCGGGTTCAGCCAATGGCCGAACGACACGATTCCAACAGTCGGATTTGAGCATAATGGTAACATTGCTTGAGGAACAAGTAATGCTAGCTCCTCGGTCTGAGACAAATCTCTCGCAGCGAAGAAGAACACAGTCTCTTGCTGACAAGTATTTGCTCGGAGCACAAAGAGATTTCTCTCGCAACTTTCATAGGTTTTGGCTAAGCATCACAGCGGATCTAAGCATCGAGAACCTGTACCCCTCTTAATAGTATGAGGTCCTATGACTCAAATGAATAGAAGAAGAACAACGAAATGAATACTACGTCTTCACTTTGCCTTTGACTTCCATCACTGCAGTCAATTTCTTCGGACACCAGTACCGAATCTAAATGCTTTGCTTCAGCAGTAGATTTTCGAGGGGTTGATTTCTTCACATCTATCTTCTCGATTATATGACTTCATCACACATAGCTCATTTCTCTCTTTAGTGCAGATATGCTTCGGTGAAGTTCCTTGAACTTAGCACTGGAGACAGCATTCTCTTCGCTTGTGTATGGACTTTTTCTCTCTGTATGCACTAGCAAACAAATCAGTCCATACCTGTTTCTGTCAACAATCTCCAAAACACAAGGTAGGCAGATATTGCACCAACACATACTTTTGCTACAGACATGAATACTCTCACCTTAGGAAGTTATGATGCTATACGGGGATGGACTGGCTTTCTCAATGGGGTCGCATGGTTTTTAACTGGGAGGAAAATGGATTCTGTTTCAGATGCAAGGGGGCATTGTCATTCTACAAGATTTATAGGAAACCTCAGCTACTAAATTAGAAGAGTTAACTTTTAAAGCAAGTTGCTAGATTCCATAAAGGGAATGTCATTTGGGCTAAAACTATTCTGTCTCCTAGTTCTGAAACTGAAAATTCTCCGGTACCGGAATGTATTCAGAAAACTCTTGAGTAGTTTCAGGATATATTCCAAGAACCAAAATGGTTGCCACCTCATAGAGAGTTTGACCATGCTATATCATTACTTCCAGATAGTGCACCAGTTAGTTCTAGACCTTATATGTACTCACCTCTTTAGAAGGATGAGATTGAGAGACAAGTAGCTGAAATGATTGCAGCATGCATTGTCAAACCTAGCATGTCTCCTTATGCATCACCTGTTGTGTTAGTTAAAAAGAGCATGAGACATGGATGATTTGTGTAGATTACAAAATGCTTATTACAGTGACTATGAAAAGCAAATTTCCTATGCCAGTAGTTGATGAACTTTTGGATGAACTAGTTGGTACAAAGTGGTTCTCTAAGTTGGGTCTTAGAGCATGCTATCATCAGATAAGGACGGTGGAAACACATGAAAACAAAACTGCTTTCAAAACACATCCAGGGCAATATCAACTCAGTGTCATGCCTTTTGGACTTACCAACGCACCTGCAATATTTCAATGCGTGATGAATGCAGTATTTGTAGCAAAAATCAGAAAATCTGTATTGATTTTTGTGGATGATATATTGGTTTATAACAAGGCTCTTCAGGCCCACCAGCAACATCTATAGTAGGTGTTTGTTATTTTGAGAAAGAAACAGTTATATGCTAAGCTCACAAATGCTCTTTTGCTCAACAACAGTTGAAATATTTTGGTCATATCATCTCATATAAGTGAGTTGCTACTATCCTACAAAAACCAATGTCATGCTCAAATGGTCGGTTCCAACTTCAGTTACTGAGCTCGGGGCATTTTCGGGTCTGGCGAGATATTATAGGAAATTTTGTGCAAAACTATGGAATTATTGCTAAACCACCGACACAGCTTTTGAAGAAGAAAGCCTTTATGTGGTATCCTATAGCTCAAATAGCTTTCGAGCAATTGAAACAAGCCAGGGCAACAACTCCAGTAATGGTCCTCCCTGACTTTAGCAAACATTTTTGTATTGAAACAAATGCCTATGATACTGGCATTGGAGCAGTGCTCAGCCAAGAAGGACATCCATCTAATCATAAAGTGAGCATTTATGAAAAGGACTTTATGGCCATTACTATGGTAGTGGATAGGCCTTAGAGGTCCTTTTGTTATAAAAACATGTCACAAAAGCCTTTGTTAGTTGGGTAGTCAAGAATTAATTATTGATTTAAAAAGAAAGGCCATGCGAAAATTAGTGGGCTTGTAGTTCACTTTTCAGTATAAAAAGATTCTAAAAATAAGGCAACATATGCACTTTCCAGAGTGGGGCATGTGTTTGCTTTACCAACAGTTTCTTCAACTCAACCAGTTTGGATAGAAGAATTAATGAACTCTTATGAGATTGACAATCGTGCTCATCAATAGCTTCATAAACTTGCAATGAACCCTGATGAAGAGTCTGAATATTCTTTGGAAAATGGCCTTCTGAAAAATCTAGGCTGAATTTTGGTAGATGTAAATCCCGACCTTCAGACAGAAATCATTGAAGCATTACATTCATCTCAAGTGTGTGTGTGGGGGGGGGGCATTTTCTGGAAGCCAAGCAACTTATGAAAGAATTCAGAAACTATTTCAGTGGGCAGGGATTAAAAGTGCAGTTAATTTTTTAATAACTTTGTTCAATAGTGTTAGATTTTTTAACAACCAAAACATGAGCATTGTAAGTATCCTGGATTGTTGCATCCTCAACCTATTCCCAAAGGACATGGGAAGCCATTTCTATAGATTTTATCGAAGGGTTGCCTGAGTCTGCTGACTATTTTTCTATACTTGTTGTGGTGGACAAATATACCAAGTAGAGTCCGTTTATACCCTTGAAATACCCCTTCAGTGTTGCACATATATCACATTCCTCTTTTACCGACCATTGTCAAGTTACATGGTATGCCATATAGTATTACCTCAGATAGAGACAAAATATTTACTAGCAATTTTTGGAAGGAATTATTCAAACCGTGGGTCACCAAGCTTTACAGGTTTACTACTTATCATCCTCAAACAGATGATTAGACTGGCAGAGTTTACCGATGTTTGGAAATGTATTTGAGGTGTGATGTACATGACACTCCCAAACAGTGGGCTCAATGGTTACTCTAAGCAGAATTCTGGTATAATACAACCTTTCATTCTTCACTGGGGTGTACTCCTTTGAAGGCCATCTATGGGCATGAGCCCATTTTGGGGCAACTACCACAACCCCTCCATGATGCACATGCCGAGTTGGATAATTGTCTGCAAGAGAGTTTGTTGAAATCTGATGTTGATAAGAATAGAACATTCAGAGAGTTTGTTGTGGGAGCACTAGTAGAAAACAGGGCTTTGGTCCAGGCCGGGCCAGCCCATTATTCCCGGTTCAGTCACGAACCGGGACCCACGGGGGCATAGGTCCCAGTTCGTGAGGCCAGGGGGCCGGCCGGGCCTCGTGGGGCATTGGTCCCGGTTCGTCTAGCCCCTTTGGTCCTGGTTCCAGCCACGAACCGGGACCAATGGGCCTCGCTCTTGGCCCACAATCATTGGTCCCGGTTCGTGGCTGGAACCCGGACCAAAGGGGGTCCTTTAGTCCTGATTCCAGCCACGAACCGGGACCCCCTTTGGTCCTGGTTCCAGCCACGAACCGGGACAAATGAGATGCCTATATATACCCCCTCGCCCGCGAGCAGAGCAGTGGAGTGCTCTGTTTTTTTGGCCGGCCGTGGGAGAGCTTTGTGGTGCTCTAGCTCACCTCCTATGCACATGAGGTGTTCGATGAAATGCCCGAGCCACACTTAAGCTTTCTCCTCTCGAAGCTCCTTGTCCAAGCTCCATTTTCCTCGAGATTTGTCTAGGTTTGGCGGTCCATCCTGTCCCGTCCCCGTCCTCACCGCCGTCGATCGCCCGCGCCGATCTCGTCGCCGGCACCACCGTGGTGAGCCTCTTGGTCTTATCTTCTTTGTAAAAGAAAAAAGTTCTTACTTGTATGATTAAGATAGATACTTGTGTAATTTTCTTACTTTTATTATTGTTTGTTATTATATAGTGCGATGGTTTTGGTATCCGCCTCCGTCGGCCCTCGTCCTGTCTATGATTCGGATGTGGTATATATTATCTTTTATAACTATTTGGTTCATTTAGTGTTTATGACAATTATGCCAACCAACGTGACATAGATTTATTATCTAGGAGGTATGAGAACCGGAAATTCCAACCAACCCTATTGTCGAGAGGTTAAATTTAGTTGAAGAAGAAAACAATTACTTGAAGGAAAAATTGAAAAAAATTGAGGAGGAGAAGATGATATTGGAGTTGCATGTTGCGGATGTCATCGATGATCACAAGATCAAGATGGATAAAATGCGCTTGAAGATTTGAAAGATGAAAAAATATGCCATTCATACCGAGGCTTGGTATCATTATGCTGTTGGATCAATTGTTACCTTAGTTGCGATTATGATCGCATTTGTTGTTGCATTGAAATGTTTTACATAGTTTCAATGTATGGTTTAATTAGATGCTCTGGAGAGCTATATGTTGTTCAATGAGAACTATGTATGTACTTTGGTTTTAATGTGATGATGAACTTCTATTAATTAATTTGGTCACTTCTGTATTCATGATGTTCTGTAATGGTTTTTGACACACTTAATTATATATAATGCACGCAGATGAACCGGCAATGGATGTACGGTGACAGACGCACCTCCGAGTACATTAAGGGCGTGCATAATTTTCTCGAAGTGGCTAAGGCAAACAAGCAGAATGGTTTTATGTGTTGTCCATGCCCTATATGTGGGAATACGAAGTCTTACTCGGACTCGAAAACCCTTCACACCCACCTGCTTTATAAGGGTTTCATGCCACACTATAATGTTTGGACCAAGCACGGAGAAAGAGGGGTTATGATGGAAGATAGCGAAGAAGAAGAGGATGATGACAGCTATGTGCCCCCTGAATACGGTGATGCTGCAACGGGGGAATCTGAAGATCAAGAGGAACCAGACGATGTGCCCGATGATGATCTTCACCGGGTCATTGTTGATGCAAAGAGACAATGCGAAAGTGAAAAGGAGAAGCTGAAGTTCGATCGCATGTTAGAGGATCACAAAAAAGGGTTGTACCCCAATTGCGAAGATGGCAACACAAAGATTGGTACCACACTGGAGTTGCTGCAGTGGAAGGCAGAGAATGGTGTACCTGACAAAGGATTTGAGAAGCTACTGAAAATATTGAAGAAGAAGATTCCAAAGGATAACGAATTGCCCGACAGTACGTACGCAGCAAAGAAGGTTGTATGCCCTCTAGGATTGGAGGTGCAGAAGATACATGCATGCCCTAATGACAGCATCCTCTACCGCGGTGCGTACGAGGATTTGAACACATGCCCGGTATGCGGTGCATTGCGGTATAAGATCAGACGAGATGACCCTGGTGATGTTGACGGCGAGCACCCCAGGAAGAGGGTTCCTGCCAAGGTGATGTGGTATGCTCCTATAATACCACGGTTGAAACGTCTGTTTAGAAACAAAGAGCATGCCAAGTTGATGCGATGGCACAGAGAGGACCGTAAGAAAGACGGGAAGTTGAGAGCACCCGCTGACGGGTCGCAGTGGAGAAAAATCGAGAGAAAGTATTGGGATGGCTTTGTAGGTGATGCAAGGAACGTATGGTTTAGTTTAAGCGCGGATGGCATTAATCCTTTTGAGGAGCAGAGCAGCAATCACAGCACCTGGCCCGTGACTCTATGTATCTATAACCTTCCTCCTTGGCTGTGCATGAAGCGGAAGTTCATTATGATGCCAGTTCTCATCCAAGGCCCTAAGCAACCCGGCAACAACATTAATGTGTACCTAAGGCCATTAGTTGAAGAACTTTTACATCTGTGGAATGGAAATGGTGTACGTGTGTGGGATGAGCACAAACAGGAGGAATTTGACCTGCATGCGTTGCTGTTTGTAACCATCAATGATTGGCCTGCTCTTAGTAACCTTTCAGGACAGACAAACAAGGGATACTACGCATGCACGCACTGTTTAGATGACACCGAAAGTATATACCTGGACAAATGTAGGAAGAATGTGTACCTGGGGCATCGTCGATTTCTTCCGACCAACCATCAATGTCGAAAGAAAGGCAAGCATTTCAAAGGTGAGGCAGGTCACCGGAAGAAGCCCGCCATCTGTACCGGTGATCACATACTTGCTATGGTCAATGATTTACAAGTAATCTTTGGAAAGGGTCCCGACGGACTATCTGTTCCGAATGACGCTGAGGGACACGCACCCATGTGGAAGAAGAAATCTATATTTTGGGACCTACCCTACTAGAAAGACCTAGAGGTCTGCTCTTCAATCGACGTGATGCATGTGACGAAGAATCTTTGCGTGAACCTGCTAGGCTTCTTGGGCGTGTATGGGAAGACAAAAGATACACCGGAGGCACGGGAGGACCAGCAATGTGTGCACGAAAAAGACGGCATGCCTCCAAAGCAGTATGAAGGTCCTGCCAGCTACGCTCTTACCAAAGAAGAGAAGGAAATCTTCTTTGAATGCCTGCTCAGTATGAAGGTCCCGTCTGGCTTCTCGTCGAATATAAAGGGAATAATAAATATGCCAGAGAAAAAGTTCCAGAACCTAAAGTCTCATGACTGCCACGTGATTATGACGCAACTGCTTCCGGTTGCATTGAGGGGGCTTCTACTGGAAAACATTCGATTAGCCATTGTGAAGCTATGTTCATTCCTCAATGCAATCTCTCTGAAGGTGATCGATCCAGAAATCCTACCAAGGTTACGGAGTGATGTGGCGCAATGTCTTGTCAGTTTCGAGCTGGTGTTCCCACCATCCTTCTTCAATATCATGACGCACGTCCTAGTTCATCTAGTCGACGAGATTGTCGTTCTGGGCCCTGTATTTCTACACAATATGTTCCCCTTTGAGAAGTTCATGGGAGTCCTAAAGAAATATGTCCGTAACCGCGCTAGGCCAGAAGGAAGCATCTCCATGGCCCATCAAACAGATGATGTCATTGGGTTTTATGTTGACTTCATTCCTGACCTTAAGAAGATTGGTCTCCCTCAATCGCGGTATGAGGGGAGACTGACTGGAAAAGGCACGCTAGGAGGGGACTCAATAATATGAAGGGATGGGCATTCTTGGTCTCAAGCACACTACACAGTTCTACAGAACTCTACCTTGGTGACCCCGTATGTCGATGAACACAAGAACATTCTGCGCTCCAAACACCCAGAGCAGTGTGACGACTGGATTATATGTGAACACATCAGGACTTTCGGCAGTTGGTTGCAAACACGTCTCAGGGGTGACAACACTGTTTTTGATGAGTTGTACTCGTTGGCCAGGGGACTATCTTCGACTGTATTGACTTACAAAGGGTACGAGATAAATGGGAATACATTTTACACGATCACCCAAGATCAAAAGAGCACCAACCAAAACAGCGGTGTCTGCTTTGATGCAGCAACCAAGAGGGGAAAGGACACATATTATGGTTACATAGTGGACATATGGGAACTTGACTACAGACATGATTTTAAGGTCCCTTTGTTTCAGTGCAAATGGGTCAATCTGTCAGGAGGCGGGGTACAGGTAGACCCACAGTACGGAATGACAACAGTGGATCTGAACAATCTTGGGTACACAGACGAACCATTCGTCCTAGTCAATGATGTGGCGTAGGTTTTCTATGTGAAGGACATGTCTACCAAACCGAGAAAAAGAAAAGATAAGGAAGCGAATACATCATACGATGAGCCAAAGCGCCACATAGTTCTTTCAGGAAAAAGAGACATCGTGGGATCGGAGGGCAAGACAGACATGTCTGAAGATTATGAAAAGTTTCATGAAATTCCTCCCTTCAAAGTCAAGGCTGACCCAAGCACCCTGTTAAACGATGAAGATTATCCATGGTTACGGCGCAATAAGCAAAGGACACAAGCGAAGAAAAAGTAAAGACTTTCTTTCCACAACTATTATGATGATGCCTTTGATCTAGAGTATCACTGCAGTTACATGTGAAGAAATGAAATGCCTTTTGTAACAGATGAGTTTCCGTATGAAACCCTAATACTTCGAAAGAGATTGTCCATTTTGTACACGAAGTGCATCCAGTTTTTGCCGTAACCCTCTCAACTTTTTAGCACATGCTATGTGGGTGAAATGATGATACCATGCCAACTTTTAACCTTTTCAGAGTTCATTTGTAGTGCTTTTCAATTTCAGGGTCATATAGCTCAAAAAAATCAGTAAATGCATGAAAAATAACAAATGAAGTCAGAAAGGGTTGAACATTGATGATGTGGCTTTGAATGGTGCATTTTGAACACACAAAAAGTCTGGAGTTCAAATAAGTTCAAAAAAATGAAATCCCTTTGTAACAGATGAGTTTCCGTATGAAACCCTGATACTTCGAAAGAGATTGTCCATTTTGTACACGAAGTGCATCCAGTTTTTGCCGTAAACCCTCTCAAATTTTAGCACATGCTATGTGGGTGAAATGATGATACCATGCCAACTTTCAACCTTTTCAGAGTCATTTGTAGTGCTTTTCAATTTCAGGGGCATATAGCTCAAAAAAATCAAGTAAATGCATGAAAAATAACAAATGAAGTCAGGAAGGGTTGAACATTGATGATGTGGCTTTGAATGGTGCATTTTGAACACACAAAAAGTCTGGAGTTCAAATAGTTAAAAAAAATGAAATCCCTTTGAACAGATGAGTTTCGTATGAAACCTGATACTTCGAAAGAGATGTCCATTTTGTACACGAAGTGATCCAGTTTTTGCCGTAACCCTCTCAACTTTTAGCACATGCTATGTGGGTGAAATGATGATACCATGCCAACTTTCAAACCTTTTCAGAGTTCATTTGTAGTGCTTTTCAATTTCAGGGTCATATAGCTCAAAAAAATCGTAAATGCACGAAAAATAACAAATGAAGTCAGAAAGGGTTGAAAATTGATGATGGTGGCTTGAATGGTGCATTTTGAACACACAAAAAGTCTGGAGTTCAAATAAGTTCAAAAAAATGAATCCCTTTTAACAGATGAGTTTTCGTCCGAAACGCTGATACTTCGAAAAGATTGTCCATTTTGACACGAAGTGCATCCAGTTTTTGCCGTAACCCTCAAATTTTTAGCACATGCTATGTAGGTGAAATGATGATACCATGCCAACTTTCAACCTTTTCAGAGTTCATTGTGAGTGCTTTTCAATTCAGGGTCATATAGCTCAAAAAATCAGTAAATGCATGAAAAATAACAAATGAAGTCAGAAAGGGTTTAAAAATTGATGAGTGGGCTTTGAATGGTGCGTTTTGAACACACAAAAAGTCTGGAGTTCAAATAAGTTCAAGAAAATGAAATCCCTTTGTAACAGATGAGTTTTCGTTCGAAACCCTGATACTTCGAAAGAGATTGTCCATTTTGTACACGAAGTGCATCCAGTTTTTGCCGTAACCCTCTCAACTTTTTAGCAGATGCTATGTCGGTGAAATGATGATACCATGCCAAAAAAATCAGTAAATGCATGAAAAATAACAAATGAAGTCAAAAAGGGTTGAAAATTGATGATGTGGCTTTGAATGGTGCATTTTGAACACACAAAAAGTCTGAAGTTCAAATAAGTTCAAAAAAATGAAATCCCTTTGTAACAGATGAGTTTTGAACACACAGATCTATTTTTGATTAAAACAGACATTTCAAATAACCTAAAAATTACCAAATTGAATTTAATGATAAAACACAGTAATATTAAATAGCAGGAAAAACAATCACTCAAAAATCTATTTTTATAGTAAAGTTATTCACAAACTAGTGATTCACACAAATTTCAAAAAATTCAAATTTAAACTATTCAAATTAGAAAACAAATGGCACTAACAGAAAGTTTATAATTTTTATTACCTAAAAGCAAAAAGAATCACTGAAAAACAGTAAGTATTTTGCTGTAAGTAGAAACAAATTAAAATAAATAAAGCAAAAAAGAAAACAAAAAAACTGGAAAAAAATAAAAAAAAATGCCACCTACTGGGCCACCACGGCCTGAATACGACTAGAAACCTAACCATGGGCCAGGATTCAGGCCCGCAACAGGCCCAGTTGGCCCACAGGCAAGGAATGACAAATTAGGCCCGAAAGCCTGCAGTTGAGAGGAGCTCGAGAGGGTGGGCGCAGCAGCGCTTATAAACCACTCTCGAGCTCTCTCAACTAGCGAGGTGGGACTAAACATCCCACCGCACCGCGCCAGCGCAAGGCCTTTGGTCCCGGTTGGTAGCACCAACCGGGACGAAAGGGGTGCATATCGTGGCACCAACCGGGACCAAAGGTCCCCCTTTTAGTCCCGGTTGGTGGAACCAACCGGGACCAAAGGTCTCTGTTTCCCGCCCTTTGGGCTGCTGAAAACTGACCTTTGGTCCCGGTTCGTGGCACCAACCGGGACTAAAGGGGGGCATTGGTCCCGGTTGGTGCCACGAACCGGGACCAATGCTTCGTCTATATAAGCAGCACTTGTCAAAATTTTCATCAGTCGTCTTCGATCCCTCCGATGACGCCGCCAGGCTGCCCCTCTGCCCCGTCGTCGCCCCTACCTCCGACGCCGTCGCTGCGCCGCACCTGCCTCCAACGCCGTCGCCGCGCCCCTGCCCCGAGCCCTCGTCGCCGCGCGTGCCCCTGCCCCTGACGCCGTCGCCGCGCCGCCCCTGCCCCGAGCCCTCCTCGTTGCCGCGCCGCCCCTGCCCCGAGCCCTCGTCGCCGCGCTGCCCCTGCCCCACGCCGTCACCGACCCCGCGCCGTCACCGCCCCGGTCTGCACTGCCCCGCGCTACGGTCCGGCCGGCCCCCTTGTTCATATACATTTTTTTTCATATGATTTTGTTAGATGATGTTGATGATAGATATGATGATGTTGATGATAGATGATGTATGCTTTTTCTGTTCATATAATTTTTTTTGTTCATATGATGATTTTTTTATATATGTATTAAATTTTTTATTTAGGTTGTTAGTAGATATCGATTTTAGGTTAGTGCATTTTAGGTTAGTTGATTTAGTGCATTTTAGGTTAGTTGTACTGTTAGTGCATTTTAGGTTAGTAGATTTTAGGTTAGTGGAGAGGAAAAAGGAAAATAAAGAAAAAGAAGAAAAGAGGAAGAAGGAAGAAGGAAGAAGAAGAAAAATAAGGAGAGGAAAAAGGAAAATAAGAATAAGAAGAGGAAGAAGGAGAAGAAGATGGAGAAGAAGAGGAGAAAAAAAATAAGAAGAGGAAGAAGAAGAAAAAAATAACTTTGTCGAGGACACCTTCTCGCTCGACCAACTCTCGAGGACACCCAAACCCTAGCAAAAAAAAGTTGTCGATCTCCTACCCCCTCCCGCCCCTACCCGACAAACTCTCTCGAGATTTATAAGAGATTTATCAAGAATGCCCCCATTATGGATGTGCATAATTAAGTTGATCCATATTTTTCCTGATCTCATCTACGCTTCTATATGTGCACGTTCTCTTGTGTCAAAGTATTGAAGAAATCCATGGTTTCATAATTAGCCGGAAGTAACAGGCGCATGATGGTATGAAGCTCTCCAAAGTTATTTTGGAAAGGAGTCCTGATAGGATAATTCGCTTTTTGGTACGAAGTTCAGCAAAGGCCTTCCAAATAGCGATATTCGAAAGGCTCTTGATGAACTTCGTACCAAGAAGCGAATTATCCTATCAGGACTCCATTCCAAAATAACTTTGGAGAGCTTCATACCATCATGCGCCTGTTACTTCCGGCTAATGATGAAGCCATGGTTTTCTTGAATCCTTTGACACTAGACAAAGTGTCATATAGAAGGGTAGAGGAGATCAGGAAAAATAGGGACCATTTTCTGCACATCCAGAATGGCGCCATTTTGTTAAATCCCTTGTTTGACATTCATGAGAGAGGCGGTCCGGACGTCGGACATTCATGAGAGAGGCGGTCTGGGCCAAACCCTAGAAGCGTTGTCGAGGCCACCCCAAACCCTAGAAGCATCGAGGCCACCCAAATTTACCAAGTTAAAAGAGCATTGTCGAGGCCACCCCAAACCCTAGAAGCGTTGTCGAGGCCACCCCAAACCCTAGAAGCGTTGTCGAGGCCACCCCAAATCCTAGAAGCGTTGTCGAGGCCACCCCAAACCGTAGAAGCGTCGAGGCCACTAATTAATATTCCTTGTTGTGATTAGCTAGCTAGGTCTATGTTTGCCACTATTATATCCATCTCTCATGTTTGTATATTAATTGCCATGTTGTAATATTTGCAGAAACTATGGAGCAAAGAGACTTGGAAATAGAACAGTTGTTGGGGGACATAATCTTGGGCGGAGGTGATGTCTTGTCGTATCTCAACGACGCCGATGGTCTGGAAGGAGAGGGTGAAGGCTCCGGTGATCGAACAATGGAGGAGGAAGGACATGATCATGATGGCTCTGGTGACCGAACAGAGGAGGGAACTGTTGCAAAGTCTGGCGAGGTATATATATATTAATTAAGCCTGTGCTGACTAGCTAATTGATGCATTAATTGTTTTGGTATGTACATATATTAACTCTTCTTTCTTCTTTTATAGCCATCTGGATCGAGCCAAACTTCGGTAACGAGATGAGGCCCGAAGAAAAGGTTGCGCCAGGATGAAAGGTTCACGATCACAGCAATCGCGGACGATGGCCAACCGATTGAACCCAGGCGGACCAAGGAAGCATTTTCTGCTCAGTGCGGAGCTATTGTTAGGGACAATATCCCGATCAGCATCCAGCTATGGAATAAGCCTAAGAACAAAGACCCTCAAGTTTCTTATGTCACCGATAGACAGAAAGATGATCTTTGGACCTCGCTGAAGGCAAATTTCTCCCTACCGCCAGAGGAGGATCCGAATAAGCCTGTTATAGAGCCACTGGTCAAGGCGTGTGCTCTTAAGAAGATGGCAGATCTATTCAGGAGGTGGAAGAATGAGTTGGAATCAACGTTTGTCGACAAAGGGAAGACTCCAGAATTCACCGGCCGATTTGAGAAGATAAGAGATCACTGGCCCGCATTTGTGGCCTACAAGACATCGGACAAGAGTAAGAAAATGTCAGAGATAAACAAGATAAATGCTGAAAAGAAGCTGTATCACCATCGCACGGGGTCAGGCGGCTACCTTAAAGCCTGGCCGTTGTGGGACAAAGCTGAGAATGACCTGATTGCTAAAGGGGTCGAACCAGAGACATTGAACTGGCCAGACCGTTCAAGGACTTGGTTCTTCGGGGTTGGGGGAACTTTGGACCCTGAAACAGGGAAGTGCCGTTGGACGGACGAGCAACTTGCAATACCCATCAAGAAGCTTCAGAAGTATATCGGCGCAGCGCAGGCAGGGACGTTCATTCTGGACAGAGAGAAGGACGAGCTGACTGAGGCCCTCGGGAATCCTGAGCACCCTGGACGAACACGAGGCACGCCAGGCTCTGTTGCGTGGAAGGTTGCGTTTCCCGGCGCAGGCGGTTACAAAACCCGGGAGAGGAAGAGGAAACAGGAGCTGAGCGAAATGCAGAAGCTCAATGCAAGAGTACTAAAGCTAGAGGAACAAGTTGAGAGCCAGCGAGCTGCCGACCAACCATCTCAGCGGCACGAATCTACCCCAGAAGCTACCCCGCCATCTCAGCGGAGAAGCAACGTGGCTTCCACGGAGCTCGTTCAGCAGCCTGACTTCACGACTCCTAGCTACCCCGTGGATGCTATCACGGAGGCTCAACATTGCCAGCTTATGACGAAATGTCGGAACCTCACCTTGAAGGCGGCTGTCGGCTCTGTTGCACCTCCTCAACCTGACGGAACTTTTCACTGCTGTCCGATTCCACATGGCTATGCTGTTGTGACGGTGGATGAAGTAATGGAGAGATTTGACGAGCTCGAGCTTGACCACCCTACAGGTGAAGGGGAGACTCAGCTGGTTTATGCTCTGAGGACTACATGTCTATGGCGGAAGGAGTACATCAAGCTTCCGAACTGGACGCCTCCGCCTCCTCCGCCTCCTCCGGCGAGTCAGAGCACTCCTCCTCCTCCTCCGGCGCGTGAGGGCACTCCTTCTCCGCCTCCTCCGGTGCGTGAGGGCACTCCGCCTCCTCCGGCGCGTCGGAGCACTCCGCCTCCTCCTCCGCCTCGTCAGCAACGGCAAAAGAGAGCCGCCACCACTCCGGCGGCTAGCAGTACAAGCAGAGGCGGGAGGAATTCAGATGCGGTCCATCTCTCAAGCCTCTGGAAAAGTTACCATATGAGAGGACCGACGAGGAAACCGCGAAAATCAGTGCTGCCGAAGTGCATGAACATTTTGCACGGAAACCTCCACCTCCGAAGGAGACGATAGATCCGGTGAAACGGAAGCGCACTATCGATGCCCTGAAGCGACCACCACCGTCTCCACCGCAATCCAACTATGAGCGCATTATTGAAAGGACATATAAGGAAGCGGAGCGGTCGGGAAGTACTTGCATGCATGCAAGGTTAGCAAAACGAAGAAGTGGGAAAAAAATTCCCCAGCTCGGCGAACAAGCAAACCAATCATGCCCCCCGCTCAAGGTGTCTAGCGATATCGTTGCTAATCAGCCGGGGATGGTGCCCGGTACCAATCCTGCTGATTACCTGAGCGATGATGTAGAGTTTGAAATAATGGAGGTGGATGAATTCAGATACCAGTACGGGCAGCCTCTCGTCAAACCTGATCATCCTCCTCTAACAACAATGATGCGAAGATTACATGAATGGTACATGAAAACCTGCAGCGAGTCTGGGAAGGATACTTTGATGCTGAGAATTAAAGAGGAGCACGACCTCGTTGGAATGGATCAGTTGTCTGTTGAATTTGACGAGTTATTCCAATTATACAATCAAAAGGCCCTTGACAAAACAATCGTGACTTGCTACTGTCTGTAAGTACTACTTCTGTAATTAAGTCTCTATATATAGCTCAGCTCTTTCATTGCATGTATATATAATTATCCTCACTATATTATGTAGATTGAAGATCGTCGAATGCAGAAAAGCACAAATCTATGACATTGGGTTCATTAACCCAAATATCATACATGAATGGACGGTTCAAAAGAATGTCACAGAAACCGAGGACAACTTGTTACAATCATTGCTTAAAAATCAAAACAAAGAGAAAATACTCTTTCCTTACAACTTCAAGTGAGTGTTACTGTCTTGTGCATATTCGGTTTCCCTTATTATTCGAGGTTATAGTAATGTAATTAATGAGTTATGCATGCGTGCGCAGCTTCCACTTTATTCTGCTAGAGATTAAGCTTGAGCGGGGAGTAGTAACCGTCTTAGACTCGAGACGAAAAGATCCCCAGGAGTATGCGGACATGACTGAAATGCTCCAGAAGTAAGTTCAATCGATCATTATCGCACCATATCGGCAACTTTGTTCATTTCCTGATATCAAGTAATTATTTTCTTTGTCTGGCAGGGTTTGGAAAGAGTTCACCGGAATTGTTCCGGCACTGCCGAGGGAGCTGCGATTTACACACCCAAAAGTAAGTACTACTAGCTAGTTCCGCGCATCTCCCATTGATTCTAGTTTCATCAATACCATTTATAATGCTTGATTATCAGTTTGATTGAACTCTATTTCTCGTAAAGTGCTTGTGGCAGGAAGCCGGGAATGATTTTTGTGGATACTACATTTGCGAGTTCATCTACAACGCGACGACCTCTAAGAGGGGCTACTCTGTAAAACAATATGAAGTGCGTAAGCAATAATATTCACAATTTTATTTTATTACCATCATTTGTGTTGAGTTTCATTCATATATATGTATTGACCCCCTTCTTCAAATTAGATGTGGCAGATGCGGGATGAACTCCTACCACATGATCGCATACGAGTAATTCAAGAGGAATTGGCGGGTTTCTTTCTTGACCACGTCATAAATCCAACCGGAGAATACCATGTGGAACTTGACATTAGATGTTAGGGAATGTAAGAGATCTTATATTGTATATATGTAGCTAGTAGCGTCGGATAGATATACGAAAACTTGTTGTTCGACCAATCTCTCGGAGAAAGAGAGAGGTCGATCACTTCTCTCTGTATATGTTCATGACGATCTTGTGTACTTAATGATTCCTTCATCTGCTTACTAGCTAGCGTGTCGAGTTCTCTCTATACGTATAGTAACTAGCGTCGACCAAGCACGGAGAAAGAGAGGACACTTCTCTCTATTAGCTAGCTAACATAATATGAAACCCCTAAATTAACCCTCCAAAACCCCCTAAACCCCCCTTAAAAAAAACAAAAACCCCAGCTACTGCCAAATGCTGACGCGTGGATGCCTTTTGGTCCCGGTTGGTGTTACCAACCGGGACTAAAGGCCCTCCTGCCTGGGCTCCCCGCAGCGGCCACGTGGAGACCCTTATGTCCTGGTTCGTAAGCGAACCAGGACTAAAGGTTTTGGGCTTTAGTCCCGACCCTTTAGTCCCGGTTCCAGAACCGGGGCTAATGGGCCTTTGGAACCGGGACAAATGGGCCTTTTTCTACTAGTGTAGATTACAAAAGGCTTATTATAGTGACTATGAAAAGCAAATTTCCTATGCCAGTAGTTGATGAACTTTTGGATGAACTAGTTGGTACAAAGTGGTTCTCTAAGTTGGGTCTTAGAGCATGCTATCATCAGATAAGGATGGTGGAAACACATGAAAACAAAACTGCTTTCAAAACACATCCAGGGTAATATCAACTCAGTGTCATGCCTTTTGGACTTACCAACGCACCTGCAATATTTCAGTGCGTGATGAATGCAGTATTTGTAGCAAAAATCGAAAAATCTGTATTGATTTTTGTGGATGATATATTGGTTTATAACAAGGCTCTTCAGGCCCACCAGCAACATCTATAGTAGGTGTTTGTTATTTTGAGAAAGAAACAGTTATATGCTAAGCTCACAAATGCTCTTTTGCTCAACAACAGTTGAAATATTTTGGTCATATCATCTCATATAAGTGAGTTGCTACTATCCTACAAAAACCGATGTCATGCTCAAATGGTCGGTTCCAACTTCAGTTACTGAGCTCAGGGCATTTTCTGGTCTGGCGAGATATTATAGGAAATTTTGTGCAAAACTATGGAATTATTGCTAAACCACCGACACAGCTTTTGAAGAAGAAAGCCTTTATGTGGTATCCTATAGCTCAAATAGCTTTCGAGCAATTGAAACAAGCCAGGGCAACAACTCCAGTAATGGTCCTCCCTGACTTTAGCAAACATTTTTGTATTGAAACAAATGCCTATGATACTGGCATTGGAGCAATGCTCAGCCAAGAAGGACATCCATCTAATCATAAAGTGAGCACTTATGAAAAAGGAATTTATGGCCATTACTATGGTAGTGGATAGGCCTTAGAGGTCCTTTTGTTATAAAAACATGTCACAAAAGCCTTTGTTAGTTGGGTAGTCAAGAATTAATTATTGATTTAAAAAGAAAGGCCATGCGAAAATTAGTGGGCTTGTAGTTCACTTTTCAGTATAAAAAGATTCTAAAAATAAGGCAACATATGCACTTTCCAGAGTGGGGCATGTGTTTGCTTTACCAACAGTTTCTTCAACTCAACCAATTTGGATAGAAGAATTAATGAACTCTTATGAGATTGACAATCGTGCTCATCAATAGCTTCATAAACTTACAATGAACCCTGATGAAGAGTCTGAATATTCTTTGGAAAATGGCCTTCTGAAAAATCTAGGCTGGATTTTGGTAGATGTAAATCCCGACCTTCAGACAGAAATCATTGAAGCATTACATTCATCTCAAGTGTGTGTGGGGGGGAGGACATTTTCTGGAAGCCAAGCAACTTATGAAAGAATTCAGAAACTATTTCAATGGGCAGGGATTAAAAGTGCAGTTAATTTTTTAATAACTTTGTTCAATAGTGTTAGATTTTTTAACAACCAAAACATGAGCATTGTAAGTATCCTGGATTGTTGCATCCTCAACCTATTCCCAAAGGACATGGGAAGCCATTTCTATAGATTTTATCAAAGGGTTGCCTGAGTCTGCTGACTATTTTTCTATACTTGTTGTGGTGGACAAATATACCAAGTAGAGTCCGTTTATACCCTTGAAATACCCCTTCAGTGTTGCACATATATCACATTCCTCTTTTACCGACAATTGTCAAGTTACATGGTATGCCATATAGTATTACCTCAGATAGAGACAAAATATTTACTAGCAATTTTTGGAAGGAATTATTCAAACCGTGGGTCACCAAGCTTTACAGGTTTACTACTTATCATCCTCAAAACAGATGGTTAGACTGACAGAGTTAACCGATGTTTGGAAATGTATTTGAGGTGTGATGTACATGACACTCCCAAACAGTGGGCTCAATGGTTACTCTAAGCAGAATTCTGGTACAATACAACCTTTCATTCTTCACTGGGGTGTACTCCTTTGAAGGCCATCTATGGGCATGAGCCCATTTTGGGGCAACTGCCACAACCCCTCCATGATGCACATGCCGAGTTGGATAATTGTCTGCAAGAGAGTTTGTTGAAATCTGATGTTGATAAGAATAGAACATTCAGAGAGTTTGTTGTGGGAGATTCACTATATCTGAAACTTCTCCCCTATGCTAAGACTTATGTGGTCAACAAACCTTTTTCCAAATCTCCCCATGAAGTTCTTTAGACCCTTTACTATTCTGGAAAGAATTGGTCTAGCTCCTTATCGACTGGCATTACCAGCTACAAGCATGGTTCACCCCGTGTGCCATGTTTCTCAACTTAACACTCATGTTTCAAACCACAGTCTAGTATTCACTAATGTGACCGAACCACCATTGTTAAACACACATGATGTTCATTCCAGAAGAAGTCTTGGAGAGATAAACACACATGATGTTCATTCCAGAAGAAGTCTTGGAGAGAAGGCTGATCAAGAAACATAATGAATCCTTGCTACAAGTGCTCACTCATTGGTCTAGTTTACCTGCAGAATCAGCTACTTGGGAAAACCAAGAGACAGTCCGGTTGCTGTCATCACTGCTACCCTGGAAGGGGTTCAGTGCTGACAGACCTTTAGATTTTTCTTTGAGAAACATCTGTAATTTTATTCATACTCATAATAATTACAGATACGTTGACGTTGATTTAAGATTCAAGAAAATGTAAAGCAACTCCTATGACTAAGGATTACACTGAAATCCCTTGGAAACACCCTCTTCGTGGTATCAATCTGTGCTACAAGAAATACTCTAAAGATTTTGTACAGAGGCTGCAATTGGAGTGGGCCTTGTAAGTAAGTGTGGGATTCAGCCGTTGGGCCCATGGGCCAGGAGTGTGTGGGGAGGATACAAGCCGCACCACTGTACTGATGCGGGCCATCCAAGAAATGGAATCAGTCGTCCCCTGCCTTCGTCTCTCCTCTCCTTCCCTGCGACTGCGACCTCAATTTTGAATTCTCTCCTCCGTCCTCAATTCTCCACCAAACCCTAGCCTCCGCCGACCTCCGCTACCGCCACCACCGTCCTGCCAGACGCCGGCGCGACCAGCCGCGAACAAGCCGCCCGTCCAGGCCCAGATCGAGTCCCCCGCCTCCCCGCCGAGCGCCGCGCGAGCCCACCGCGGGAGCCAGGGAGCGCCGTCCCCGGTCGCCGCGCGCGACCGACCGTCGCCGCCGGAGACTCTCAGACCCGAGGTACCGATTTCGAATTCCCCCGTGGGCTGGATTGGCCCGGTTCGTGCGCCTTGGTCTCCCGCACGCAAGGTTTCATTAGGGTTTATTTAGGGGTTCGGATCAGGCGCCCGCCCGTGGATTTCCTGATCCGTATGCTGTAAGTTTACCTCGATCGCATTGCACGCTTGTCGTTGCGAATTTGTTTTGCTCGCGCCGTCTGATTTGGCCGTGGTCTGCTCGGTTCCATTCAGTTGGTTGCCGTCAATCAAGCGCCTGAGACCTGATCTTCCATGGATCTCTTTGTTGGAATGGTTCCGTACACGCGGTTGGGTCAGCTTAGCTGCCGCACGTCTTGCATATGTGTCACTAGTATTGCTTTGTCCCATCATTTTCCTGAGTTATTAAGTTATCTGACTACCTAAGCTGTATGCATTGATTGTGGAAGGCGATCTCTGGATGCTGAGACCACGTTTTGGCCCAATGTATATGATACAGTTGCATTGCACCTGTCACTTCTAATCTGACATTAATTCAAATATGCTTACAAGGGGCTAGTCCTAGCTACTATTTCTCAGACTAGGATAAGTCTGATCTGGTTGGTATGCTCTTACTCTCAGCTAGCAGCCTGTTCCATTTGACTCATTTCAATTACTACCGCATAGCAATTCAGACCTGGAATAAGTTACACTTGGCAAGAGTATCTTGCACAATTTCTGTCTTCTGTGTTACTGTTCATTTCTAAATCTTGTTGCAGTCTCAGGCATGGTTTATAGTCTCATATATATTGTATTTATACATCTCTGTGGAGCTTAATTTGATCCTAAATAAAAGATGCTTGAACATTGGTGGAACCTTACCTAATGCTCTTGTTCTCCTGTTTACCGGCTTCAGCTCTAGTTAATTTGGTCTATTATTATCCCAGAAGCTGCAATGACGGAGATCAAGCTGCCGAATATCCAGAAAGTGAGTAGTAACTTCCTTCCTGTGCTAAATTGTAGGATGTGCTTCCTGTTTCAGGTTTAGCTGTTCTCTCACACTAGTGCTATTTAAACAACTCATGCATTATGATGTGTGTAGGCTACATCAAGTGATCACTGGAGTTTGGCCAGCAACCAGTATCCATCTGGCAAATTTCCTAAGGTATCAATTGGCATACCTCATCCAAGGTCAGGTTCTGTATCAAGAGGCAGAGATGCTGCTGCTGCTGCCCCTGCAATCGAGAGGAACCTGTCTCAGAGAACTGATGGAAGATCTAGACCCCCGAAAGCGAATAATACTTCACTCCGGGTCTCACAAGAAGCTGCAAACCATGTTGGATCTGCTACAGGGGCACCTCAAGCCGCCCATGTTAGGGTTTCTCTATCACAACCTGATGACCATGCACGTGAGCAAACCGGAACCTTTTCCTTTGGAACAAGAAAAGAACAAGGCAGCCAGCTTGACCAACTGCAGAAGACATCCTTCGTGAATTCACAAGGAAAGTGCCAAGTGGAATCTGCAGATAAGACCAAGCCCAACAGCGAAGTGCTCAGGATGAAGCTGTGGGGGATCCTTGGCACATCACAAACCAAGCAGGCTGTTGCTTCACCAAACCCTGAAGACATTGAGACACCTGACCAACCTAAAAGTCTAACAACCAATGGAGCATCTTTAGGGATCAAGAAGGTTTACACGTCACGTTTTCCTGATATTATCAAGACACCTGATCTTCTCAACTGTCAAACAGCTACCTATGCAAAGAGCAAACCATCCTCTGATCCAATTGAGTCAGATTCTGATACTCCACAAGTAGTTGAAGTGAGGCCTGTTACTCGCACCTTGGGTCGCAAGAAAGCACCAGCAGCCTCCAAGAAGCAGGATAAGAGCCAGAGTGCAAAGAAACCATTGTCTACTTCACGTTCTGCACCCAAGCAGAAAACACTTGACAGTGTGTTTATTTTTGATGAGAAATGCACACCCAAAACTGTGGGGAAATCTGCAAATGGTAACTCTCGCTGCTTGAGAAATCTTAGAAGCTCAAATAGGAAGGCTAAAGTAGAGCTTAAGAAGGTCCATTGTTCTGACATGATTTCTGACAAGATCACACAGGATGCTAGGGAAGGACAGCTATCTTCTAGAAATGCACCATCAGAGAATAAGGGAGAGAAAACCACCTCCTTTTCCTCTTTGTCCCGAACTGGAAAAACTGCTGAGAGCCGTTCTAGAAGCCCTACAAGGGAGAAACAGCTGAATGGAATGGCTAAAGTTGGGCCTCAGAAGATGCGGTTGTCAGAGAAGTTGCTGCCCACGACACTGAATGAGGGTGAAGATAAGCTCTCTTCGCAGAATATTTCATCAAAGAGCAAGGAAAATTATTCTTCATTGTTGCACCGGAAGGAGAATTCTAATTTGAGCAAAGCTTCAGACCGAAGCCCTCAGGCACAAAAACTAGGGGGAAATAGTTTTAACTTGCCACCATCTGGCGCTGCTAGTCCATCACCTGAACCGAAAATGTACCCATGGGGCAATGAGGCAAGTCCCCAGATAAATGGTAAACCATCTGGCGCTGCTAGTCCATCACCTGAACCGAAAATGTACCCATGGGGCAATGAGGCAAGTCCCCAGATAAACAGTAAACCATCTGGCGCTGCTAGTCCATCACCTGAAGCGAAAAAGTACCCATGGGAGAATGAGGCAAGTCCCCAGATAAATGGCGAACCATCTGCCGCTGCTAGTCCATCACCTGAAGCGAAAAAGTACCCATGGGATAATGAGGCAAACCCACAGATAAATGGTAAACTTGGAGAGAAGTTTGCAAGTCCATTGGCAGACAGATTCAGAGACATGGGAGATGACATTGTAAGTCCTACTTTTGCAACTAATGTAAATGGCTACCACCATAGAAGTAAAGTGCTACATGATGACACATACAGCCCCAAGTATCCAAAAAGTGTGAACAGGTCAAGATCAAGTTCCTATGCTTCTGATCCAGGGTCTGAGCCATCGGTAGGCTTTCCACATCTATGAATCATTTCTCAGCCACAGTGAATTTGTTTTGTCTATACTCATGTAACAGAGTAACTCTTATCTGTTTGTCACTCATTCGTGTACTGCTGGTATCCAGGACGGGATGGATAAAACCTATGAGTTACCTAAAAGTGAATCTCCTAATTCTTCAGAAGGAAAGAACAAAAAACAACCATATCTTTCGCCCATTTCGCCAACTGAAGATGAAACGGCTCAAATTTCTATTCCAAGCTTTGGGAAAGGTCAGAATATCAACTTTGCAACTTTCAATACACATTGATACTTTATACAGGCAAAGCAATAGTTTTCTAGATTATGTCTTGTTCCTTTCAGATTTATTGTTACATTTGTAGAACCGAAGGTGGCAGTGTTAGTTTACAGAGTACTACCCATTTTGTTCTGCACGAGGACAGTACTCATGTAGAACACATTCTTCTCTATGTATTTACATATATAAATGGATTGTTTCTCTATGTCCATTACCAGTTAAACACTATTGGCAGAGCTTCCGCTCTTTTCCTGAAAAAATATTTAAACATTGGGGGTCAGAGCATCCAATAGCAAAGTAAAAAAAATGTTAGACGTTAATTGTGCATTTCGCCACTGCCTTGTGCTTTTCTAACCAAAGCGTACGCTTAAGTGCAATTATGCTCTAGGCGTTTTGCTATCGCATAGAGCCTAGGTGCGCCTTTTTTTAACTATGTCCAATAGTCCTACTACTGCATCAGCTCTATTTCCACAGAATTTTCATAGCAATCATTGATCAGTCACTATGAGTGCCAGACCCTCCGATAATCCTGCTGTGGCTTTAAGGTTAGGGCTCTCCAAAGTACTGCCGTGATTGCTGGTATGCTAAGATGATACACTCACTCTTAACTATTGTATGAAGTGCTTGCTCATGAGAAGCCATTCCAATGGAATAGAAGCAACATGTGGCATATTCTGTCATGTGGATGCATGCTACTTTAATTGCGTTTCATTAGTGTGTTTTGCTAAGTGCTTTAAGTTTAGTATTTTGACCACTTTAGTTTTGGAAAATTAATAACATGAGCCAAGCTTTTCCTTCATGCCGTTGGAGATGTATAAATTATATTGGCATATACCCAAAAAATGTTTACCTGTGATGTGTTACTTATTTGTAACTGGTTCTCCATGTGCAGGATATAAATCTCGCAAATGGCTTTCAGATGTAGACAGCCCTGATAAATCTCCTCCAGAAAAGCGGGATAGGAAATCACATCTAAAAGAGGGTAAAAGAGGCAAACGGTGCTTACCTTCGCCTGTTCCTTTTGCCACTTCTGGTAAAGTTGATTACGTTCTTGCGTTGATTTAATGGTTGCAGTTCATAACTAACATGTCATGACTAATTCATTCAGGAACACAAGAAACTATAATGTCAGACAAAGAACCAGTGCAATGCCCAGATGACTACCTAAACAGGTCCGTTTTAGGTTGTATAAAGAAATACAAATTTGATATTGTTGGTTGGTCCAATTTCATTTCTTGATTGTAACCAGGGCTTTTGATGAGTTACTGCTGGTGCTGGGAAGGTTCCAAACCAAGATCAAGTCTGAAACAAGAAATAGAAGTGCTGAGATACTGGCAGGTACTGGAGAGATAATACGCCAGCACCTCGAGGGAGTTGAGGTGCAGATGCAGGATGATGTGTAAGAACTTTGCCGATGTTACCAAGAAACTACATCTTATCTGCATATGCACACCTAATTGTATATATAGGCTTGTTATAGAAGGATCACATATTTCAAAGGTGCAGCTATTTTTTGACGCATTCAACTGTACTTTCAGGGATAAGCTGGTCAATGCAGGAAAATCTAAAAGAAAGCGACTAAACTCAACATTTGAAGGTACAGCCTATATTATGTCACTGCAGAAATTAATATTGTGAATCATGAGTTTTATGACAATGAGACCCATTTGTCAGAATCTGTTCAGAAAGCAGTATCTATATCGATGTAATGTACTGGTGTTCTGATCCATTGTGCCACTCATACTTCACCTATTTGGATTATTCAGCTCGAGCAATTTGCAGAATCTTATACTTGAAGAAGTAGAAGAGTAGTCATATAAAGTTAGCCATGATTGGATTCCTGTATGTTATGTAGGTCCGGCATATCCTAAACTTGAAGAAAGCCAAAATAGTAAGATAAATGTTTGAATACCGAACCATAAAATCAGTGCCATGAAAGATTAATTTGAGAAAAATTTAATGCACCATTTCTTTGAATCTAGCATAGTAACCAAACAGGCTGTAAACCTACATATATGCATACACAATAAAAAGTCCAAAGAGCAGAAGATAGTACTCCCTCCGTAAAGAAATATAAGAGCGTTTAGATCACTAAAGTAGTGATCTAAAGTAGGGAGTACCATCTTCTGCTCTTTGGACTTTTTATTGTGTATGCATAATTGCATATATGTAGGTTTACAGCCTGTTTGGTTACTATGCTAACCGTGCCACACCACAAGTTAGTTAGGTTTGATCAAGTTAGTCGCCTGTTTGGTTAGTATAAGGCACACTTGTGGCAAGATTCCTCTGTGAATACTTATACTTTACCTTGTTTTCTTGCATGCCTTGTGTTGTTTCTCTTGAATAAACGTTAGTTACTCAAATGATATAACCTGGTCCTCTATGTTCCTGTGGTTTCAGAGCAACAGGAACAGTTAAGGGTTCTTCATGAGAAGTTTAAGGAGGAGGTTAATCAGCAGTTGCTTGGTTGCAAGAACTCTCTTGAGGAATTTGAAGCCTATCATGCAGAACTTAAGGGAGTAGCTGACAAGCAAAGTAAGCTTAACTTGAAACATTGCACTTGCAGAATGCAAATGAAATACTTACTCGCTGCACTATTTATTATAAACTGATACTCTGCACAATCTCCCAAAAATGTGGAATCATGTTAACATTCGTCAAAACAGAACCTCATGAAGTATCACCATCGAATCACTTGATTATAGATTGCAAGCTTTATGTCATATAACTGACCCAGGCACATAAGGTTCGGACATTGTTTCATGCATGAAGTTTGTTGCTGAATAGTGTGGTTAAATCACATGTTTTTTTAATTGAAAAGAATGTTTGCCCAATATCCATTGGCACATGATTAGAAGAAATAGTCACCGGTGAAGTAATTATAGTTCTTTTGTATTTATGGTGAAGTAATTATATTGTTAGCTCAGTGTTATCATTGTTAAGAGGCAAATGGAATGAATCATCATAAGACAGCCACTTGAAGAAATCTGTTCAAATGCTTTTGTTTCTCTCTCTAACCGTTTGCCTTACCTGAATTACCACTGAACCATGGTGTTGTTTTATGATTGCATCAACAGAAGCATCACACAAGAAGCTCCTCCAACATGCCGAGAGCAGAGTTGGTTCTCAGCTCAACGACGCCGAAATCAAAATCGCGAAGGTTCAGAAGGTAAGGCAAACAAACACCATTCCCCTGTGAGGGATGCCGTGTTGATCAGACGCTAATCTCTTCCCACGAAAATTGTTTCGCAGAGAGCCCGGAGGAAGATGAATGGCCTAAAACACGTGCTCAAGGAGCTCATTACCGAGACCGCAGATTGATCAAGTTCACCTGCTCTACAGTACATGAGTAGATAGCTGAGGTGAAACCTGTAGGGCGCGGCACCAGTCACAAACAGGTCTACGTACGGCTCACAAAGGGTATAGATGCATATCGGGTTCCTTTGCTTACAGTTACAGTTTGAAGAACTATGCCAAAGTAGTAGGAGGTTATATATCCGTAGTTCCATAGCATATTGTTTCACCATCTCTACCATTTTGCGTCGGTGACTCGCTGACTTACCATCGGGCCAAGCTCCCACTAGTTTCTTAACCATGCCCCGTTTCTTCAATGGATTGTGTCCTGCTTTCCAGACTCGAGTAATGTAATGATCCAGTACAACGCCGCAAATGCTTAAGTTAGATTTGCTGTCACGTGAATGTGATGGTTAAATCAAGTGTACTCGTCTGGTGACATATTTGATTCTTTCTGCCAATGCCCCTTTTCTTTGAGCTTTTGTGCGTGAGGTTTGGATCAGAAGAAATTAGAGGCAATGTAGTCGAATGGTAGACGTCTTTGATCCTTTTTGTCATTATTATTCTGGCTTTATGCACACAAGTTCTATTGTAGCCATTTGACATCTACATAAATAATGGTCAGTCAGCGGGATGCTTATAGTCGGGACACATGAGGGCGGTGTTTCTGATCCCTGCACCCGTGATGGACAGACAAATGAAAAAGGTTTTCTTTTGAAAATAAAAGGATTGTAGCACCAAAGATGCTCGAGTTTTCTATGTGCGTGCAAAATTCTGTGGAGCTTTGACATTACAAAAGCTCTGGACAAAATAACATGATTTGAGATAAAAAAATTCAGATTTTGGAGCATTGATTTTGTTTTTTTTTTCCTGCCCAACGCCTCCCATGCTGCGAACTTGCGTGCACATAGAAAACCAGAGCATCTTGGGCGGCAAACTAATTCATTTTTATTATTTTGTTGGATTTTTTTGAATTTACTGTTCATCCAGTAGCAGATGAGCTTGGGATCAGCAAGGAGTTACCGGACACGTGATGTCTTCCTGGTGGAAGATGGAAAAATGACATTGACTAATCACGTGATGTCTTTTTGAGGCAGAGGCCATGCCGCCCAGGTCGCCCTCCTTGATCGTTTGCTGGCCCTTGGCTGTGTTGCTCCTCACCTCGGCTTGGAGTTTAGCCATGAGGTGTGGTTTCCCTATGAGCTCTGCAATGGCAAACTCGAGGACTATATACGAGGTGTCTGTGCCCTTTTTCTGGACGTGATGACCGAGGCACAAAATTAAGAAGTTTGGACAAAAATATCCTTAACTAATTAAGTAGTTGGCAGCTTAATTAGCGGCAACTAAATAATCAGCGGCCTAATAAAAGGCAACTAAATCTCGCTGCACCAGAATAAAATCAATCGATGGGAGAGAGAAATGTGAATGCATGCAATCAGGAAGAGACTCTTTTTTTTTACCACATTTCTATCGGCAACTACGTACTACTTTGTACAAAAACCTAATCCTCCAAACAGGCATGACAATTATAATATGTCATATTTGGTAAACAATCTACAAGGCTATATAGTTTGTATTTGTGATCATCACCATTTAAATCCTTCTGTCTTGTGGTACACATTTGAGGAGAATCTGCTGCCTTCTTTGCCAAAGATATGACCAGACACCAAAGACTTTGTTAAATATGTACTCTCTCTGTAAAGAAATATAAGAGCATTTAGATCAAGAGTATCTTGCACTAAGAAGGCACATGGGAACCACCGACCTTAAAGGCAAGTTTTTGTTCCAGACCGGACAGGGGGCTTTGGCCCCCCTCCACCTCTCTTCATCACACTATATTTATTCAATATATGTTTACATTGGAGCGATGTATCCTATAATCACATATACACGATCTACTAAGACCTTATTTGTTGGCAAAAATTATATTTTTGATGTATACATGATGGATCTCATTTACAACAGCTGGTGTCAGCTAACACCAGGTCAAAATCAACAGGAAAATCCGAAGTCGAAGCCTCAATTGACTCCCATGCAAGGTTGTCTGAATCACGATTCTGTTATATGATTATACGACTTTATGATCCAAATAAACCCCTCTGATTCTATGATTTTAGTTCATAGAACCTACTTCTCTACGATCTTGATAATTAAGATTCTACGGTTTGCGATCGTACCATCGGAGCTTAGTGTCTTTAACCATGACACATTTGTTCAATGAATTCTTCCTTCTTTCGAGAATCGAGCAATGGATGTAATGATCCAATACAAAATCGAAATGGCGTAAGTTGGATTTGCTGTCATGTGAATCTGATAAATTAAATCAAGTGTACTCGTCCGGTGACATATTTGATTCTTTTTGCCAGTGCCCATCTTCTTTGGGCTTTTGTGCATGAGATTTTGATCAGAAGAATTTAGAGGTGCATAGAATCGTTTTTTATTATTAAAAGGGATCATTCCCCCAATTTCATATAAGGAAATCATAAGTCGTTACGACCAGAACACAGCCCTCCACACAGCACATAACAACCCTCCACGCCAACAGGCACCACCCACAAAAACTAGAACAACCACAAAGCACCTAGTTGGACTGGACATCAGACTAGGATTTGAAACCTGATTACAAATCATACGAAGGCAGCATCCAAAACAGAAAACTCCCGGTTTTTTATACAAGAACAACCACACACGCCATGAGCTTATGGCCCACCCTCCAGTTGTGTCGTCCATGTCGCCTAGATTCTCCTTGCCTGAAACACCTCAGTTGCGACTCGCTCCAGAACGTTTGCGCCCTGTATTTTTTGGAATGCATGACGGATATTTTTCACAATTTTTAATACAAGTGAAACATTTTCCAAAAACATGTCTACAATTTTCAGTATGCGTCAATTTTTTTAAAATTGCACTAACACGTTTTTTTTAAAGTTTTATGGCAACTTATTTTTTTTCTTTCATTTCTTTTTTCAAATGGGAAAAAATAAAAAAAAATCTACTTGATATTAAAAAAATGGAACTTGTGCGGGCCGGTAGGAGTATATACAAAAAACATAATCGCTTGAAGAGGTACATAGGAACCCACTGTATCCAATGCTAGCTCGTTAATATACGCCAAGTAGAGTGTAGCCCGTGGATAGCTTGGTGGGCAAAGAAACACGCTACCGTGAGGTCGTAGGTTTGATCCTTCATTTATAATTTGTTTTTCTCTCTCCATACTCACATGTGGAACCCACATTTCTATTTTTTTAGGGGTTTTCTGTTTAATTAAATAAAATCTGATATGGTTTTCTGAAGGAAAAAAAAAACTTCACAGCGTACACAAAATGTATGTGAGACGTATCACATGACCGGTTCGTCAAGTTTAAGAACTGTATTGAAGCGGTATTCTTAAGTTCTGGGACCGTATTGGAACAGTTTCTGAGTTTGAGGACCATTATAGACATCGCCACCAAATTTAAAGACCATACATGTATTTTATTCATCAAAAGTCCAAAAAAATGTGCACGCAGTTAGAAAGCTTGAGCATCTTTGGCACCAAACAAATTCCTTTTTTTTTTTCTCGACACAACATCTCTGCTCAATCCTTCCCAGACCCCACATGGTGTGAGAGCTTAGCACTGGGTTTGTCATTTTTACTGTTCATGCAATAGAAAATGATGAGCTTGGGATCAACCAGGAATTATGACGAGCAGTGAATGAATGGTTGCATGCTTGTATCAACTAGATTATACCCCGCGCGTTGCTGCGGGAATTCTTAGTCCTATGCACGTGATATAATATGTAAACTGAATATTACTTTTTTGTATAGTAGATATATGATTTGAAGATCAAAAGAGGCAACACAACACTCGAGTATTATAATTTAAAGATAGGCATCATTCCATGCTTTGCACGCAACAAAGAAGAATATATAGGTAGAGAGATCCTACAGGTGCGCTCCCAGAATTTTGCATCTGGCATCGGAGATCAAAATTATGTGTTGAACAAAGTGACGTGAATGCAAGTGCAATTAGTGCCTATATTAGACGTTTTTGAAAATGCTGAGTACTCTTTCTACCTCCTATTTTATTAGATCGAAAGAGTTTCTCCTACATTAAGAGAGTTTTGCAATGGTGGCGGAAAGTTCAGGACTAAGTTTGTGTCCTATGTAGCTTCTCGCTATGTCTTCTTGCACTGAAAAAGGAAGCCAATGCTTTGAACAAAACAGCCATTTGTAGTTCAGTCAGCTTCAATGCAATGCATGGGTGGTGTCGCAACCAAAGCAAGTTCCAGAGCAATATAAAGGCCTGAAAAATCAAAGTAATTACCCTGGTAAGAAAAACCAGGTAAGATCAGTTTACTTGCGCAAGATAAAATGAATCATTGAAGAAAATCGTAGCTGTTCATGCTCACTGAATTCTTGAGTTCCCATCTCATTGAACTGTGAGTTCAGATCTCATAAGAAAGAAGCACACTGATAAAACTACTTGTGCCCTTGTGAGTTCACTTATCACATATATAAGAAGCAAACTGAATAAAAAGTTTGTGTGAGTACAGATAACAGGAGTAATAATTTACCAAATACTTCCTCCGTTTCTAAATGTAAGTCTTTGTAGAGATTTCACTATGGACCACATACGAATGTATGTAGATACATTTTAAAGTGTAGATTCACTCATTTTGCTCCGTACGTAGTCCATAGTGGAATCTCTATAAAGACTTATATTTAGGAACAGAGGGAATATTCGGGAGAGGATGGCTAACCAAAGTTGTGACGGCGATTAGACTGGTAGCGCATGGTCTACGGACACCAGTGGGTAGAAGTCACCGAGATATGAACATGGACGCAATAGGCGACGGCGAGCAGACATGCAGCGACCATAGTTTTAAATAGCCGGCTACAGCTCCGCTATAGCCTTTTCAGCAGGGTGCCGCTAAACGGTCGCTTTCACAAATAGCCCGCTATAGCTCCGCTATAGCTGATTTGGAGGCCCGCCGCTATTTTCCATAGCCCGCTATTTGAAACATTGGCAGCGACCCGGTGATTGGCGACCACTACGACGGCTTCATGATCTTGCTCAGGATGTGTGGATGCGCCGCTAGAACTTGGTGGCATCGTGACGTCTCCGTAGTCCACACCAAATGCACCCGTCCGCCCGTTCGCCCGAAATCCCACTTGTGATCTTCTCTGAAACCAAAAGACAGACTGTCAGAGAAGCCCAAAGGCAGCACTGCCGGACCTACGGGAAGTCAGCTGGGTCGTCGAACATGGAGTGGGGCAACGCTCTCGTAGCTGCCATCTCATCTTCTATGGAGCCTGCATGAATTTGATTGGAGGGAGATGGGTGTTTTCATCTGTGGCGTGTATATACCTGGCATTCATCTTCAGGGCACAGCGTGGCTGGTTCTGGTGCCGGCACCTCGTAGGTGGCGGCGAGTTGACGCTCGAATGCTGTCCAGTAAGATATCGAGGAGTTACGCCCGGGGATCCCCCGCGGCGGCACGTTCTCGCCTGTCTCGCTCAAGGACTGAGATGGAGAGTCTATGTCGGGCTCCTCCTCCTTGTATAGTAGGTGGTGCAGGGGTGGTCGCACCGCGAGATATCCATGGAGGAAGGGGCGAGATCTCCGTTGGGGTGACGCTTCAGCTGTTGGGCATGTATTGGATGGAGATGGGACTCCACCATTCATCCATTCCGCAGCGGATGGATATTTATTTATGAATTATGACCCATGTAAAGCTCAGTCACAGAAGACGAAGATGAGGGGATGCGTATGGAGGACAAATTAAATCACATTATCACATTCACACCAGCTGGAAAAACGGAATGTAGGACCGTGAAAGGTTTTGTGGCATGATGCTGTTACAGGACCTTGAAAGCTGATGTGGCATGATGATGATGTTGAGAGAATTGTGAGTAGTGGGGATCAACTTCTTAAGAATGTAGGATATGTATGGGTGAATGAATGGCTGCATACTTGTAATAATTATGTCATATTGATCCATGCCATAGTCGAGTGAGGCCAAATAATGTTTTTAGTACAATCTTGGAACTTAAGAAAAGACAAGTCTTGCTCTGATGCCTGCAAGTAAGACGCTAGTTAATATATACACCTCGTTGTGTATAGCATGAGTTCCATTTCCACCTAGCTAGTATATAGAGCACGTCGAATGTGGATTTTAGAAATCAATTCCATAACCCTTCAGTGTGGCACCTTGTAGTAGCCAAGTGTCCTGCTCCCGGGTGTATATACCGCGGCTGTGGCCCCCAAAAGTTTGAGATCAGATATTTAGATACATTATAACTGAACACTCTCCCAGCCCTCTCAAGCCATTAGTATTTCTATCCGTCGGATCGTCACTTTTAGGCTTTGTTAGCCGCTCGATTTGCTCTTAATCCCACCTAAATTTCACGTCGTGCGACCGGCTGCGGTAGCCTTCTCGGGCCGCTGCTCCGGTGGTTTTTTTGGACGTCTGAGAGTAAATTGGGCCTACTGGCCTACTGGGCCTGTACTAGCATCCGGTGCAGCGCAACGCAAAGGTGTAGAACGCAAAAGCATAGAACCCTAAAACAACAATGGACGGTCGCGACCTGGTCTCTTTCGCTTGTGCCGCCGGACCATGCTTGACCGACGTGGGGTATCGGATTGCAACGGCGGCTGCGCTGGGTGTGCACGGACGAGGTGAACAGCGCCTCCGTGGTCCGTTCGGTCGCACGGACGTCGTTCGGTTGCACGGACTTGAACGGCGCGGCCGGATGGGTCTGGCGGCCAACAGCCATGAAGTTCAATCGCAAACGATGATTGATTGAGCCTCCAGGCGGCGCCTCCGCTGCTGGGTTCTCCTACCTCGCCATCTTCCACAGCTACCCCACCGTCGTCGCACTACTCGGCTGAACCATCGCCCAGTACATCAAGCTCTTCGTCACCAGGTGATAAATCACGCACTCCGACCACACCCCCTGCCTCTTTCCCCTATGACCTTATTCCCCGTTGTTCTCCTCCCAAGCCTGAAGCTTTTGCCTCCGTCCAATCTACGCAAGCCGGGCAACAACAAGGTGAGCGCCCCAGCACCTCCCCCCATATGCGTTTTTGTTTCTTAGATCTTGTTGTTCGGTTTGCTGTTGATGGAAGGCAGTGTGTGTTATGGATATTTGTAACTGTTTTGCAATTTTTATTGATTGCAAAGTTGTTGATTATATGTTTCCTTTGCAGCAAACAATCTATACATTGTTTGATCATCTCCATCCCTCTGTGCTATGAAGCCTGATTTAATTGTTTCCACTGGACATTTGTATTGTTTCTTCATTTTCTTGCCATTTTATTGCTAATATTATTGCTTGTTTACTATCTTATCAGGACAGGAATGTTGAAATGCTTAATTCTACTCCGAAGTGGCATGATCCCAATCAAAGACGAACTATGTGTTCTGCAAATAAATCATTGGAATTTCATTTTAGTCAGCTCTGTAAGATATTTTGACTATCAATAAAAGAGCCTGGTACACATTTCGTTGTTTAGTTGATGTCAAGGGTAGTAATTACTGCATGTGTTTCTGATAAAAAAAAGCAATCAATGATGGGATCCATGAGTGTTTCTCACTCGAGTTACATGTATCTTCATATGCTGAATCAAGTCATACAATAATCAATGAGGGGATCCATGTAGTGGCGGAAGGCAGGGCTACGAGCCAGAGCGCGGGATACTGCTGTCGTTGTTGCCTCTACTTGCACAATCTGCTGCAACGCCCACAACCCCCCGGTACATAGATGAATGTGAGATTTTCCTACATTATTTCAGTTCAGTTCAAGGTTGCTTATTTTACTGGCTTGTGAGAATATCTCGTGTAAAATAACGGATGAGGGTAAAATGGTGATTAAGGCTATTTTATCTCGCGCCGGTTGCCTGGTTGTGATGCTTTTAAATGAAAAATGAATAATCGCATTGACGGTCAGATCCCTAATTCAATATATATATTCTCGTTTTAAATTAAGTCTAAGGATGACCGATTGAATGTATAAACAAGTCGGTATCTATCGCAAAAATGCCACCATATTAGGTATCCTTGTGCTTATTTTCAGCTTGCACATTTTTGTTGGGTGCCTGAGGCCACCTAGATTCTGGTGAGAGGGGAGCTTACACATTAGAAGCTAATATGTTTTTTTTATCAAAAGATACTTGAGTTTTCAGTTATAAAATTGGGTAAACTTCTTTTGGAAGAAGTGAAGCAACATGAATATGCTGGTGGTATGTATCTAGACACCTTTTAGTATGTATGTTCCTTGGGAGACTACCCATTTAGTTATTTCCTTGATTGATCTACCTTACTATTAATCACTTAGTTGATACTTCTATGTAAGAAATTGTAAGTTGTTTGGCATGCAACAGAACTTGACCGATTTTTCACAGTAACCTACTCACATTGGATATTGAGGTTAAGAATTTTTTTCTTATTGTAGATCAAATGGAATTCTTCAACCTCAAATATGAGCAAGTAGACCTTAAGACACAGTGCAATTGCAAAGACATACCAGAAGAAAGCAACGCATGGTCGATGAAATGATGTATAGTACTCCCTCCATTCTGCAATGAAAAATGACAAGGGCTTTCTACACCGCCCAAAAAATAGTACTACAGTTCATACGACCTTGATATCTACCCGAGGAGCTTTGGTGAGTACCACGTACTCAGGGTTCTGGTTTTGTCTATTTATGTGTTTTGATTTGTATTTTTTGTTTGGTGTGCACATAAATGATGTGTTCTTCTATATATAGACATGTTTTCTTATGCCATAATGCATGGATTGGTTGTACCACAATTTGGGGAACATGGTTTTTCTTCATTGTAATCTGAAATACTTTTCTGATTTCCAAACTTTTCTTTTAGATTTGCTGGTACACACAAGCCTGATATGAACATGGAGAAATAGCCACTTACGGAAATAAGTAGCATGTTCTTCTAGGATGGATAAATAAACATGCATATTTCATGCCCATATATATGAGTGAAAATGACTATCATTTTATCGAAAAAAATGAACGGGTGCGGCAACGCGCGCCATCAATGATCTAGTTTCAATCAGGAGGTGAAGCAATACAGATGCCTAACAGATCGGGGCGAATGGAGTACACAAAGACAACAAAATGAAGTTTCAAAAAAAGGCAGAGTGCCAACTTGTTGAGCGGTGGACATGTGGGACCCAGCCAACAGCCGAGTTAATTAGGGTAAGGCCAATGCATAGCCCCAGGGTGATGCCCCACAACCATGTAGGATCGGATGTTATAAAAAGTAGGTTCGGATGGGATAGCGGGATCTCTCTGCAGGAGGCGGGTGCTTGAGGAGAAAAAGTGTGGTCTGATGCATAAAGCTGAAAAAGTTGTAGCGAAGAGTAAAGATGCATGTATAACAGGAGGCTTCATTTTCTATTCTTTGATAAGGCCCACTAGTGATAGCTTGCATCGGTAGAAAAAAAATCAATGTAAATACATCAATCTACTTATTTTTTATAGGGCATCCGTATTCATATGCCACCATTGTTCATGCTCTTCGAGCAGCTCCAACACAAAGACCGAAACGGACACGGATTTTGTCCTCTTTTTGTCCGTTTGGGTCATCTGTTTGCCTAGTGGACATGAGACAGACACGCGCGGACTGTGGACGCACCCAACGCACAAACCTCGAGCGGACAAGCGAGGACGAGATGCAGCCCCCGCGTTCCTCCCGCGCCGCCGCTGCCGCGTTCCTCTCGCGCAGCCGCCGCCGCCGTTGCCTCCTCCGGGTCGCCTGCACCAGGAGAAAGGAGATCTCGCTGCTGCTCCCTGCCAAGGTTAGAACGGGAGGCTGGGCTGGGCCGGCCAGTCGCTGCGGCCCACGCGCGGGAGGCGCCCAATCGTGGCCTCAGGCGAGCTCCTGCTCGATGCCCTGGAGGCGTCCATGGCGGCGGCGCGGCGAGAGGATGCTGGGGATGATGGGGGCCGGCGGAGGCGCGAAGACCGGTGAGGGATGGCGAATCCGCGCGGGACCGGATGGATCTGGCCGGCCGGCACCGGATCCGGGCAACGACGGACGGGGTTGGTGCGGCGGCGCGGGAGCTCAAGACGAGCGGGCGGCGGCGATGTGCTCCGGTCGGAGGCCGAATTTCTAGTGCGGGTCGCTGATGCGTGGGACTAGGCCGGACACGCGAGGACACGAGCGAGCGACGAGAGTGTCCGCTTTTGTCCATCGCGGACTCATTTGTGGCTCAAATTTGGGCTCAGTTTAGGTCCGGACGGACAACAAACGGACAGCAGACGGTCGCTTTGTCTGTTTAGATCGCCCCGTTGAGCCATCTTTTCTGTCCGGATGACCCAAACAGACAAAATGGGTATGTGGGTTGGAGTTGCTCTTAGCGCCAGTTCCCTGACATATGCAAAATCAAACAGCCCTCTGCACTTCACCCAAAGTGCCAGTTCCTTTTTTTTTTTACGGAAAGGCCATCATGGCTAGATTTATTAAAAGCCAAAGTGCCAGTTCCCTTAGTAGCAAATCGTTTCTGCTTCCACTAAAATAAAGCAAACCGTTTCTGCTTCAGGTGGGGCCCGGTCGTCAGCCGATGAATCCATCCCCGCCCGCTCCAGTCCGCAGGGGAGCCGCGCTTCCCAGCACGAGGTGCAGTCTGAGTCGAACCTCATGCTGGATCCATGCCGGTCGCCGACGGGGCGTTGACCCAAGGAGCGGCGGCGCCTAGGTCGACTACGAGCATCTCGCCGTCGGCAACGTGCGCCACGTCAATGCAGTGCGACGCTGCGGTGCCACCCGAAGCCCTCCGAATTTGTTTCCTCGGTAGTTTGGTTTCAATTTTCTTTTTATTTTCTTGTAATTTCTTTTGTCTTACTGAATTGGTGGGAGGCGCCGCTGGCCCGGCTGTCTTCTCCATCTAATCCTATCCTGCAAACGCAACTGCGATCTAATCTTTCTTGATAGTTTGGTTCCTGTTTCATTATCCGGTAATGGTAGGAGGGCTGTTTGATTTTGCAGTCAGACAGACTGACAGAGCAAACAAGTTTATTTAGTTGAGAGATCTCCAGCACAACGAATTGAATGGGCACATCATCAATGGTTTGTGGAAGGGAATACAACAACAACAACAACAACAATTACATTACGCAAGTATATAATTAGATGGGCGCTCCTCGCCGCTTCCTCCTTGGCAAGGCACCTTCATCATGCGTGCCCTGATCACTATTTGTAACAAAGTTGGCAAATGAATTGTGAGGGGGTATCCTTGATTCCCACGCGATCAGAGTGAAGTCTCCTTTTGGTCTGACGCTAGGATCCGTCAGAAGCTCCCCGAAAGTCACACTCGGCGCTTCCTCGTTGACTGAAACATCAGCACTATAAGGTGTCATGCTAAGCGGGTGCAAAGCAAAGTCCGTTATGTCCACGGGATGGTCTTGCTCTATATGGCTGCAAAGCATGCTTGGGTGCACGCCATGTTTGAAGATGTTTCTTTTAACCAATGTTGTCCCCTTGTCCCATATGCCACGCCAAAACTGAGCACTCAGGTTCCTTCTCAGCAAATCGGCTACCATATTCGTTGCGACTAGTGAACCTGTTGCATGCTATGCAAAGCATTGGAAAATTCATCTGCAATTCGCACTAACCGTGGATGTTCTGCAGGGTCTACACTCCCGAACGCCAGCATCTTGAAAAGGTACCTGAACTCGTCGTAAGACAGAGCTCCTAGAAAAATTGGTTTCACCGATCCAAATCGGGCTAATGTTTGAAGTCTGCTTAAAATGATGATCTTGCTTCCTCTCCCCATTCTCATGGCAAATAACTGAAATTCTTTCCATTCATCTTGACATACATCTGAAACAAACTCAATAACTAGCAACATCCTCCCGTCCGTGGCCCGTCCATGGTCAGTTATTCTCAAAAGGTTGTTTCCATTCAAGTGCAAGATAGAGGAGAAGCGTGAGCGAACCCTTTCGTCGCGGCAGGCATGTGCAACCAGAGTTTTCTTCCCAATTGCTGCACCACCCATGATCGGAAGAACCGTCGGTGCCTGGTCACCAGGGGGGTCGTTGTGCTGCAACAAGAAGCTCAAGAGCTTTTGCTTTTCAGCGTGTCGACCGAACATGAAGTTGTCAGTGTAAAGATAAACATCATATGGCCGACGAGACATGCGCTCGCATCCACCCAGGAGCACAACAAATTCTGACATATTAGCAATAACAATTTCTAAGCTTTCCAAGGCACCATGTGTCTCGTGGCGCATGGCCTTATCATCATTTGTTCTTCGTGAACGCTTGGCTAAATACAAGTTGCTGCTAGATAAGTCATCGCTGCTAACCTCGTCGAAGCCTGCACCATCTTGAAGGGCTCGGTACCTTGACTTGTCCAGCACACTGTGTCCTCGGTACATGGTCTCCGAGAGTGCCCTTAGCTGCATCGTCATCCCGGAGTTGGTTATGTATCGCGTGTCCGCCTCCTCAACCTCAACGATGGTGGCAGCTCTCATTAGGAGGTGCTCCAACCTCTCCACCATCTTCTTCTCCTCTGATTGTGCATGGCTCACGGAGGAGTTGTACCTGTTCATTAGGAAGGAGATGAACTGGCTCACGACTTCACCTGCAACTGCAGATATGGCAGCCTCCATGGCTGGGATTGATGAGTTAAGCTGCTGGCTGGCCACGCTGGGCTCTGCCAGGTCTTGCAGAGGCTCTTTGCAAGATGGGGAAGTCCCTAAGGTTGCTTTGACTGTGACGACTAGGTGGGTGCCACGCTGATAGACACTGGTCGATTTAAACGTCAATAGAAGGACGAGTCACGCAGCATGAAAAGGTTGACTAGAATTTCTAATAATCCTGGCAGGTAAGTAGGCCAAATTAACTATTGTTCCGTAGCAAAACGCATGTACGACGTTTGACTATAACTATCTTTGCATTCGTCTTGCCTTGGACAGTTGTACTCCTTTTACACTTGACATGTCATCCAATGCATGTGACTCTACTATAGCAAGGTTTGACCGTGGAGATTAGTTTTGGGCTTTTGCAGATGAGCTTGAGTGGAGACGACGCAGGGCGCATCTCGTCTGCAAGCAAACGGTATGCGCCCTTTTCATCTTGCCCAGTGTTGACGGGAATCACAACTCCATCCGTTAGTAGTAAAAAAAATCCTCGAGAGGACATGCAACCAGTTTGTTTGCACATTTGCTCTCTTGGTCAGTTCTTGAGAAGCCCTGTGCATCCTTGGTAGTGCCAATGTTGGTTTTCTGTTTGAAACCACCAGCTGTCTTGTTACCTGAAACCGCTCTGTTTTGCTCTTGTGCCAAAGCATGGGACATTCTGAACTCTACAAAATAACGCTTTTGGCCCAAAATCTATGTTGCAGACAAGCTGCTGGCTGCCTGGCTGGCCGGCCTGGCCCAAAAAAAAATATATATTCTCTTTTTTTTTCTTTCGGAAGAGGCACGATTTTGCTTCCGCTCTCGAAAACGAAAAAAGCGTTTTTTCTTTCTTTTTGCCTTCCGTGAGAGCAACGATTTTGCTTCCGCAAGAGGCACGGCCGTGCCTCTTGAAAACGGGAAAAAACGCATTTTTTTTCTCCCGCGAGAGACACGGTTTTGCTTTTGCGAGAGGCACAGCCGTGCCTCTCGAAAAACGTCTTCCGAAAAGAGAAAAAGAACGTGCTCCCGGTTAAGTTTTTTCGTCCGTTTTTTTGTGAAAAGAAGTTCATTAAAATCTATCAACATGGGATCTAGTTTTGAAGATCTCGACACGAGGAATCCAACGGTGAAGACGGTCCGAGATTTGGACGCACGGTTTAAAAGATAAAACGTTTTGAATAAATGAATCTATAAAAAAAAAAAAAAACTCTTAGGTTGCGACAAGTGATGCACATGCCTGTCTCTTGACTACGGCCCGCCTAGATACAGCCTGTTAGCTTTGAGTTACACGTACAAAAAAAAGTTCAACTCTAGCTAAAAAAAAGTTCAACTGCAGTCTCAATATAATAAAAAGAGTTAAACCATGCACGCATGTATGGTCTCTTTAGCATTAGTGTTGTCTTCAGCCTTCCTCTATGTCTGGGTCTGTAGGCTCACACACTCACAATCTCTGTCGCTCTTCTGATTATCGTGGGCACACAGACACATGCAGTGCTTCAGAACAATGCCGGGCGCTTTCAGAGCTTCAGTTCAACTCACACGGATAGAAATACCAAGTTGGCTTCGGTTATAGGCAAGCTGCGACGCGCCGCTGCACTTCGGCACACCACACAACTGTACCGTTCACACGCGAGTTTAAGGCCGATGCCGCTGCGCTCCGTGCGATGCCATGTGATCCGATGCGACCATGTAATAATGACGGTTTCATCCTTTGTTTAAAAAAAAAACACTTTATCAAGGGCGTGTTCGGTAGCCCTCCACGGCTGCAAAATCCTCAACTTGGTCACCCAACTCCACCAGCCAGCTTCTCTCGTGAACTCTGGGAGTCGACGATCTGTTCGGAGAGCAACTAGTCGACGCGCTCTCGGCCGCGGTCACGTGTCGCGCTCTGGATGCTCCCTCCGGATTTTGTTTTTCTTTTCGCATGTGTTTTCGGCATTTTAAACGGGATTTTTCGGTTTTTCGACGTTTTACTTTTCCATCGGTCTTCCTTAGCTTTTGGAGCAAAAAATTAATTTGATTTTCCTTTTTGCGCGGAAAAACGCGTTTTCTTTTTCTTTTTCTTCCTCGAGAGGCACGGTTTTGCTTTCGAGAGAGGCACGACCATGCCTCTCGGAAACAAAAAAAATAAATTGTTTTCTATTTTTTTCTTCCGCGAGAGGCACGATCATGCATCTCAGAAAAAAAAAACGCGTTTTTGTTTTTTTTTCTTCCGCGAGAGGCACGAAAAAATATGTTTCTGTTTTTTCTTCCATGAGTGGCACGGTTTTGCTTCCGCGATAGGCATGGTTGTGCTTTCGCGAGAGGCACGGCCGTGCCTCTCGGAAACGAAAAAAACACGCTTTCTGTTTTTTTCCTTCCGCAAGAGGCACGGTTTTGCTTCCGTGAGAGACATGGTTGTGATTTCGTGAGAGGCACGGCCGTGCCTCTTTCGGAAAGGTAAAAAAAAACCATGCTCCCGGTCGGTTTTTTCATCTTGTTTTTTTCGTGAAAAAAGTTCATCAAAACCTATCAACATGGGATCTAGTTTTGAAGATCTCGACGCGAGGAACCCAATGATGAAAATGGTTCGAGATTTGGACGCACGGTTTAAAAGATAAAACCTTTTGAATAAACGGATCTACTAAAAAAGGGAAAACTCTCAGGTTGCGACAAGTGACGCACATGCAGCGCGCCACTTGTCACAACCTGGGGAGCTGGGAGTGATCATTGCGAGTAGTACTCCTCAATCCGTGATTTCGTCTGTTCGGCGCTAGCTTCCAGCCGCTAGCGATTGGCTAGGCCAAAAGCCCACAGAAAGCATATTCGGCCCGTTTGGGATGGCCTCATTTGCCTGGTGGCCCGACAATAGGTGGGCTCATGTCGAATATGGAGGGGAACAGAGACGAGGGATGGATGCGACGTGAGTATCGAACCGGTATGAATCACTTCGCGGTGGCATGAGGATGTAATTTCTCTCAACTCTCGCTTCTCAGTTTTCAGGGAGCTAGGGGTTTCCAACTCCATAACTCCTTCATTTCAAAGAAAAAACTCCACAACTCCTTTAAAAAGGAAAACTCCACAACTCCTTCAATTTTGCACTATGCTAATAGTCAGCTTCTCTCTCCCATAGCCCAAATTTAAAGCGTTCGGCCGGGCTCCCAATCTGCAGTTGAGGAGTGGGAGGGCTACCGAACACGCCCTAAATTAAAATAACAGTTGCATCATCTATTAAGAGAGGTACAATTTCGCTCATGGGCTCCACAAACCAATCATAACTTGTAGAAAAATTAACTAACTAGCAAGCTTTTAGCTACCCTATTACAATGCTCAAATCTTGTGATTGGAAAATCACAAACGGTGTAAAAACAGTCGTCAAAAACTGTTGTCCTTGTTCGCTTCATAGTTCCAATGACTTTCAATTTGTCAGAATTAATAACAAGACAATAATACCCCATCCATTGCGCCAGTGTAAGGCCGAATCTTATTGCTAAAGCTTCAGCAGGCAGAACATGAACACACTAGTTAATTCCAGTTTTCATCATCAATGAATTTTCCACTAGCATCTCTAAGAACTGCACCGACCAAACCTCTAATTAAGTATTGAACAAAAGAATCATCAACGTTAAGCTTAACAAAACCCAAAGGTGGTCGGGTCCATCCCCTATCTTCATGGTAGACTTAGGGGAAGGATCCAAAACATAGTTTGCCACCAAGGAGTGAATTGCCGTAGCAATCTGATTAATATTTTGGGTAATTTTCTTTATGGACCACTTTACGTTTTCTCACCACAAGTACCAAGAGGTGATGATGATCGACTAATGGACATTATGAATACCCAAAATAGATAGCTCATGATCTGACATATGGAATAAAAACTCAAGGATAGCCTCACCAGCGTGATCAATTTCCCAAGCTTTTTAATCACCACACCCAGTCCAGCATTCTCCACATCACTTGGCTTTTTGGCATTGGAACATAAAATGTTTAGTATCCTCGGGTGCATTAGAACAATATGGGCATAGAAGCAAAACTTTCATATGTCTATTGACCAGCATAACACGGCAGAGAAGTGTGCCACACAACGTAGGCCAAAGAAAATAAAATTACCGTGGCCAGAGAAGATAATTTTCAAATCTTACACCAAATAGAATTGACAACCATATTTCCATCCCATTAGTTCTTCTTAGTTTCCTCGCTTGTTGGTCGTCCCATTCCAGAAAATATGTTGACTTGTGAAACTCCACGCAATAAAATCCAACATATCATGAAGCGGGAGAGGAATCGCAAGAACCCGTTGAGCATCAATTGGCCAGAAAAGGTGTCTCACCAACTGTTCATCCCAAACATTTGTAACGAAATTAATAAGGCCAGTCACCTTTGATAGGAGATTTCCCCCTTTAGGAGTGATAATTCTTCTATTAGCACAATATGGGATCCACACATCTTACCAAATATCAATATTCTGTCCATTACTAACTCTCCATATATATAAACATGATTCAAAGAGTTGACCCCCGCCATAATGTTTTGCCAAGTAAAAGAGGATCCCTTTTTGAAGTTTGCATTCAGCAGATCAGAAAAGTACTTGTCTCTCAAAATTGTGGCACACAAAGAATATGTGTTCTCAAGAAGCCGCCAAGCTTGTTTAGCCAACAACGCCAAATTGAAACAATGGATGTCACGAAAACCTACCCCTTCTTTATTTTTTGAAACACACATTTTTCATCCGGCCATCCAATGCATATTCCTCTGATGTTCGTAGTCACCCCACCAAAACTGCGACATCACGCCTATGATTTCTTTGCAAGTTTGTTTAGGAATTTTAAAGACGAACTTAGCATACGCAGGTATAGCTTGAACAACAAACTTGAGGAGCATTACTTTTCCTCCACTTAATAATATTTTTTTCTTTTCATCCACTAATATTCATGATAACATGGTCAATAAGAAGTTGAAAGCAATCAGTCTTGTTCATACCCACATTTGCAAGCAATCCCAAATATTTGTCCTCATTGAAGGCCTCAGTCAAGATATGAGAATAGTACAAATTTTCTTCCTAGTTTCCACTCTCGTATTTATGCTAAAAAAATACTTGATTTATCAATGCTCACCATTTGCCCCGAGACTGCAAAATAAGAATCCAAAACTGATTTCAAGGCTTTAGCATTGCAGAGGTGAATCAAAGAGTCATCCACAAAGATGAGATTTGTAATAGATGGAGCATCCCTGCAAACCTTTACTCCAGTAATATTTCCATTCTCCTCCACATGTGCTAGAAGAGAAGTTAGATCCTCCGTGCACAACAAGAAAAGATGGGGAGATAAATGGTCTTTCTGACTCAAACCTCTCGTGGGCTTAAAACTCTTAGTTTATTTAAAATAAAATGAACCCGGTATTCAAAAACGAAAACACATTGCATAATGAAGTTTACCCAATTTTCATGAAAGTCAAGCTTCAGCATAATTTCCTCCAGAAAAGTTCACTCCACTCAGTTATAGGCTTTATGCATGTCAAGTTTGATAGCACCCAACCCTTCTTTGCCTTCCTGTTGTTTTTAATTGTGTCAAAGCACTCGTACGCTATTAGGATATTATCATAATCATTCTCCTAGGAACAAAAGCACTCTAAGTCACAAAAATAATCTAAGGCAGAAAAACTTTCAAACGGTCAGCCACCCTTTTTTATATGACCTTATAAACCACATTGCACAAACTAATCGGTCTGAACTAGGTCACCTTTTTAGATGAATTAATTTTTGGTATCAGAAAAAATGGTGTATCATTCCACCCTGGCGGAATAGTACATGTGTTTACCGCCTGCAAAACCTCTTCAATTAGATCATCCCCTAACATAGACCAAAATCTATATAAAAGATAGCATGCAGTCCATCTCGTCCAGGGGCTTTTAAATCACCAATATCAAAAATAGCATTCCTAACTTCCTCTGTCAAGTAGGGGCAAGGAGTTCATTATTCATTTCATTTGAAACCCTCCTCTTAACCAAAGCTAAAACATCTTGAGCGGGTTGAAGAACTTCTAAGGTAAAATGGTTTGAGAAATACTCCTTAATATAATCTTTCAATTCTAAACCTTGCAACCAGACTCCTACATCATGTAGCAACTTTTTAATTGATTCCTCTTCTTCCTGTCTGTCTCCGCATTATGAAAAAAAAAGATGTTTTACGGTCCCCATGCATCATCCAATTTGCCTTGCCTCTTTGTAACCAAATCATTTCCTCTTGATCCAATAAATTTTCAATAAGTACAATAATTTCCTTCTGCCGCGAGCGAGATTCAACACAATTAGGACCATATCTTAACTTCTCTAATTCTTTTTAAATTTGCTAATTATTCCCCCCCCCCCTCAAAATCTCTTGGTCCCATATATGCAAAACATTATGAACCGCTCGTGTATGAGACGCAAGAGGCCCAATGCCCGCCCCCTTGGCCTTCTCCCACGCCGAATGGACAATTTCCACCACCGTTTCTTCTTGTATCCATCTAGCTTCAAATTGTTTTAATCTTCCTCTCGAGCCATGTAAGAAATTTCCATCATAATAATCAGTGTCAAGTATCAAAGGGCGACGTTCCGAATGAACATGTTCCTCATTGATAACCACAGCTCGGGCAAATTTTGAGGCCGACTGCAAATTATAAACTGCACGGTCCAATCTTTCTCTACTATCACCTCATCTCCAAGTGAAAGCGTCACCAAGGAATCCCATATAATCCAATCCACAATCCAGCAGACAACTCCGGAAATCTTGCATCATTGCAACTGGTCTTGCATTATCACCCTTCTTCTCGTGTGAATATAAAGTTTCATTGAAATGTCGGTTTCATCCTTGCTGCACCCGGTGTGTTGAATCTTATGTATATGTGACGATATTCACGTCAACTTGTGTTTAAAAACGATGTTAATCTTGTATTTGGAAAAAATGCTAAACGTGTATATATAAAATGTTCCTAATGTATATAAAAAATGTCCTATGTCTACAGAATATTTAGACATGAAAAATATAAGTTTTTAAAAAATTAATCATATAATTGGAAAATGTAAAACGTGTATATAAAAAATGTTTCTGATGTATACCAAACATTTACAATGTGTATAGAAAAAAGTAGACCGAAAAATTCGCGCTATAATCTGGTGCCTTCACTCAAATAAAAAGTACAATTTTCTATAGTGTCTAATTGTCACCAATTTGCACAGGGGGCGCAGAGTAGATGGGCGAAGCTGAAAAGGACGCCACACGACAAGTGTGCTTTTTCTTTATTTATTTTTATTCCACCACTTTTTTTATTTCTCTTTTTGCTTATTTTTATTTTATTTTTGTTTATCAGATTTATTGCTCTTAAAAATTGTAAAACATACAAAGTTTATAATGTTTATGAACATGTTAAAAACAGTTAGGAATATATTTCAAGTTCGAATTGAGAATACTTTATCAATCCGAGAGCATTTCCAAATTCGAATTTAATAACTTTTTAAAATTTAAATTCTATATTTTAATTTTATAAAACTGTTCAATTTTTTTAGTAAATATAAATGAAATATATTTTTATATTTCAAATTTGAGATTAGTTGAAACTTGAGGGTGCCATTGAATATATGAATATGTAATAAAATTAGTTTTTTAGGATCATTAATAAAATAGCTCATGTACAGTTTTGGGAAGATTCTTCAACCTTCCCACACTGGGTTTTCGTTTTTTCCTGGTTATTTTTTTGATATTTCTTTTTATTTTTCCATTATCATTTAATTTTCGTTTTTTCCATTTTTGTTTTCTTCTTTTTTCCTTTTTCCAAAATCACAACCATTTTAAATCCGAGAATGTTTCTCCAAATGGATGAACATTTTTTGAATTCGAAATTTGTTCATCAAATTAAAAAACTCATTCTTATCTTAAATTTTGAAAAAGAAAATCATGAACATTTTTCTATATTCTGACATTTTTTGAATTCATGAACATTTTTAAAATTTGTGAACATTTTTTGAAACCGTCAGGAGTTCTTGAAATCATGAACACGAACACTCTTTAAATTCAAGAATATTTTGTACAAAATTCGTGAACATTTTATAAAATTGTGAAACTTTTTGGAATTTCACGATCATTCTTGGAAATTACGTTAAATTTTATAGTATATTTTCCGTTTTCTAAAATTTCAAGAATGTTTTTTTAAAATTGTGAACATTTTCTAATACACAAACAGTTTTTCGAAAGCATGAACATTTTTTGAATCTGTGAGCACATATCATTTCTCGATAAAATTTTCAGATCATGAACATTTTTGAATTCATGAACATTTTTTTTCACAATATGCAACTTTTTAGAAATGTCAAATTATTTTCAATAAGGGAAAAACTGAAAACTGAAAAAAGAAACAAAAACAAGGTGGCTTCCCACCCCGCACGTGGGCCGCCGGCCCGTGAGGGCATGCGGCCGGGCCGGGTGGGGGGGGGGGGGGGAGGCGAGGGGGAGGGGTGTGCACTTCCCTGATTTTCGGGCGCGCTGGTTTCTATATAGCAGGTCCCACGCCCCGCCTAGATACAACTCATTTGTCTGAGTTTATTTTTCCCAGAAAAATCTTGTAATTTATCAATAATATTTCATGGCGTATAAAGATAATTAGAAGTAATAAAAACTACAACTATGTCTATGGATCACATAGCGACAACTACGAGCGAGCTGAGGGCGCGCTGCTGTCATCGCATCTTCCTTATCGGAGCTAGACAATGTTTGTTCCAGTGGCTAAGGCCTCACAGGACCAATGCAACAGAAAAAAGGTGAACTATGCATGCATGGAATATTTGGAGTTTAGAGCAAGAAGATATGAGAATGGTCTGAGAAAGATCCGGGCTCTTACTGTCTAGCAACACGGGTTGGTGGGGCTAGCCAGCTCATGTTCGAGTCTCAGCTTTACTTACAATTTGAGCATAGTTCCCCCTATGCTCAACTCATTTTTTTAATAGACAAACGGGGTAATATACCGAGTATATATATTGTGGACTCGATATGTTTGGTACACAACGGCTAACTAACTACACATTTATCCCGGCCACCACAGGCCCTCTAGCTTAATGAAAAATAATCACATCTGTTGTAAGAATAACATCACAGTTATATCATTATCATTCAACATAGTGACACTGACACTGCATGTTAGTAGGATGTATTGATTCGCGAGTTCGTCCTAGGCTGGGGGGACAAGTGCGACGTCCTAAGTTCAATCTCAAGTAAGGGTTCAATACATTTACATACTTTAACATACAATACTAATTTGGTTTTCGAAATAGAGAAAAAGTATGACAATTTCCATCAAAGTAAAAGCATGAGGGATATAGTAGCAACCACCACACAACCATCCACAATCTAACCATTTTTGTTTCTTGAATACTCAGTTCACACATTAGTAAAAAATGTTATAAAAACAAAGAATAATCAGTTCTATGTATTGTGGCTAACCCATCTTTGCCAACATGGAAGAAGATGTATGGCTTGAACCTGTAGCTGCATAGTAGTGCAAATCTCATCTGCCTTCATGCCAAGGCCCAATATTGAAAACTTGTTGTGTTGTTGCCATACATATGATCAGCTCATTGACAACCTTCTTGAATAGTACCTTGCACCGGTTAGGCACCTCAGAAAAATTTCCACGGCATGAGGACCCTATTATGACCGTGTAGTCTATTTATTGACCTAAGAAAATTTGCCACGGGAATCTGCTGCCTTTGCTGCCAAATATTATGGCCCGTTCATCGACAACCTTCTTGAATAGTACATTGCACCGGGTAGGTGCGTGAGAACCATCAACATGAAAGGAAACTTTGTTGTAGGCCGAATAGGGGGCTCTGGCCCCCCTCTACCTAACGACATCACACTATATGTATTTGATGTGTGTCCTATAATCACCATTTTTATCCTATAATGAATAATAGGAGCATTGGTGCTTCCAGCATGTTTCATTGTTTTGATACGCATTGAATATGATATAATTACCAGTTGGGTTTTTAAGAATAGAGAAGAAGCTGTACATACAGTGTCCACCAAAGTACAAGTACGAGGGATGATGTGGTTATCATTGCACACCCACAACACAATCCACCACAATCAAAACATTTATGTTTCCTACATAAAGTTCACACATTAGTGAAAAGAAAGTTTACATATAACAAAAAGTAATATTTCATTCTATGTAGTGTGGCTAAATCGCATTTGCCAACGTGGAAGAATGGGTATGGCTCGAACCTGCAGCTTCACAGTAGTGCACATCCCCAATTGCCCTCATGCCCAAGGCCATGTGCAACCACAAAATTCTCCAAACATGCACAATTATTACTAGCTGACATCTTTGGTAAACAGTCTGCAAGCCTATATAGCCAGTATTTGCAATCATCTCTATTTAAATTCCTGTTGTCCCGTGGCAAACTTTCCAAGAGAATTTGTTGTCTTCATTGCCAAAAATATGATCATTTCATCCACCTTGTGGAATAGTATCTTGCTGTAGGTAGACACATGAGAACTATCAGCCTTAACGGCAGGTTTGTTCTAGACCAAATAGGGGATTTTGGCCCCCTCCACCTTCGGAATCACATTATATTTTTACAAAACGTGTTTAACTTGGATTACATGCATCGTACAAATCACCATTTGTATCATATAGTTAGGCTGGTCACAATGGAAGTATTATAGGTAGTATCATGCATGCCAACTAGATATTTTTCTAAGGTGACACACAGTTAAATGAGGAAAGAGAGTATTAAGTATCATGATATGATACCGTATCATATTAAATTATGTATTAGTATGTGTCATGCATGATAATAAATAAGGTCACTATGATACTATAAACTATGCATTGTAAAGGTTCATACACTAGTATCATATGCATGGGGAAAATATCTGGTGCACCGGAGCTTGTGGTGCTACCGGTACACCGAACTCATATTGTGCTTTTAAAGTGTTCAAAAAATTATGAAAAAAACTAGCACACTCGCACAACATCAATGTAGGTTGTCACAAAATTTCAAGTCAAAATTCGAAACATAACTCGAAAAAAAAATGATAAACTCAACACTGAATAGTACATAACATAACTCGGGCTTTAGATTTGGCCCATTATCACACTGATGTCAAATTTATCATTTTTGTATCTCAAAAAATATTATAATTTTTTATACGAAATTTTGTGGCATCATACATTGATGTTGCGTTAACGTGCTAGATTTTTTTTAGATTTTAAAAAATATTCTATGACATCTGGTGCACCGGTAGCACCACAAGTGCGGGTGCACCGGATACATTCCCCATATGCATGATACTAGTTTATGATACTTGCCATTGTGTCCAGACCAGCCTTATATATACTCCTCCAACGGGATTAAGTCGGCTCACCATTTTCAGATAATCTTGCAATCTAAGTCGCAGTTTCTTATAGGGGATGTTTTGATTTCGTAAACTGCTTGAGCAAGCTCATTATAGGCAGCTTGTAAGTTTAACAAATGGAACCGCTTCGGATGAACGCCTCTAATACATGTCTACTATATCACTAAGCTCCCTAGGGGTAAAAGGCCTCACAATCAATTGAGGTGTTCAATTGGAATTGGGTCATCCGATTTTGACCAAGTCAACAATTTCTCAAAGCTCACATTCGATTCTTTTATACTATACACTATGCTTCCTAATTTTTAAGTCCTCACAATTAATTGAGGTCTTTAATTTAGAACTTGGTCACCTGATTTTGACTGGGTCAATAATTTCTTAAGGATTTTTCCCATTTAGTTATTTTACTTCAACATACTCCTTAATTTTGAAGTTCTTTTATTCGATTGAGATATTCAAATTTGAATTTGCTTTACGATTTTGATCGGGCCAACGATTTTTTAAATCAATCAACACCAACAGGCTAGAAAAACATATCATTCCCGTGCACCCTCTTACCACTAGAAAAAAGAAGCGCCACCATGTGATGATACTATAGCACCAATATAGTACATGTAGCCACCGACATAGAAATTTACCCACAAAAGTATGAGTTGATTAGCGCATAACACAAAATCACACCATGAAAGGCCCACCAAATAACCACATTATAAATAAACATAAAACACACTCCATCGTCTCCCCCATCCGTCAAACTAAATATTCCATCAGTTCCAAAATACAAGGGGTATTAATTCTTTGGAAAAGCTAATTTTTTCTTAACTTTGACCAAGTTTAGAGGCAAAAATATCGACATCCTCAATATTAAACCAAAAAATTATGAAAATTCTTTTCATGATGAATCTAATAACAACAATTTGATATTACGATGATATATTTCTTCACAAATCTAATAGCACCAATATTACGAATTCAATGTTACAAGTTTAGAGGTTGGACTTTTCAAAATAGTAATACACTTTATATTTTAAAACAAAATAAGTATTTTTTTAAAGAATCTCAACAACACCAACGGCGCAGCAAAGCGCATCCAACCCTTCTAGTTTTGTGTACTAATGTTGGATTGAAGCTCTTGAGGCCAAGCTTGCGGCCTGCAGAGAAGGCGTTGAACTGGCCTTGGAGTGGAGCACTGAGCTGTTTATCCTTGAGACGGACAGTTCTATTGATGCTGCTATGCTTACGGAGAAACAGCTCAACAGATCACCTGTGGGTGCTGTGGTAGAGGAGACCAAGCTGATCCTTGGCGCTGGCCCAGAGCATGTAATAACACGTATTAGTACAAGCCAAAACCAAGTCAGTAATCGGCTGGCTCATATGGGGCGTTTTGTGCCCAGGACTGCGGTCTGGATTCGTATTGGCCCGGAGGAAATTAGCTCATTATGTCATATGGATTGTATTGACTCTCCTTAATTGATACAAGTCCATTTCACACACACACACACACACACACACACACACACACACACAAAGAAGCTCTGTCTAGTCGAGAGACACTTGTACAAGTATAGAATCACTGAAAATAAAGCTGGGCCTCCTTCTCTCTCTCTCTCTCTCTCTCTCTCTCAGCGCCAACTTTCTGCTCCATGCTCACACTTTTTTCACTCAACAAACATCACTTGTCTGTGCATGCCTTGATTTTATAGTCATTTTACACTAATGATTTTTTCTAGGACTGTGAGCAGACCTAGCTTCTTATCGCTTTGAGAGCCAAACTACATTTTCCTTTTGCAACTACAATTGTAAACACATATACATGGCAAACTTAAAAAATAATATTCTGTATAAACATATGATTAAGCTGCCACACTCATATATAGGTAACTACACTTGTTTTGATAACCGGAACCTTTCTGTCAATAAAATGCATTTTTTCAACAAACTTGTAGGGCATAATTAATATTACTATCCAGGCATGCATATGCATGAAGTTTTACGGGACTTCTAACATAGAAAATGCATTCTATTGAAAAATGTCAATGACCTTTCCCCGAGAAAACTGACTGAATATAAACTTTAGAATAAAATCTTCTTTACAATGATACAAAACTTATGTGAAAAACTACCACCTGACAAAAAATACTCTGCAATCTCAAGTATACTATATCCTTTCACAAATATGCATACTGTAGAAACAGATACAAAGGCATATATATAAATAATGAGAGGATCAGATAAATACGATATATGATTATATCCAGCCCACTCATCCACGTAGCATGCATAACCGTGCAGTCTCGCAGCACTTGAGTGGCAGGGTCCTGCTTTCTCCGAGGCCAAACAAATTTAAAAACACAAAAAAAAAATTCAAGATAAAGCAGGGCAGTGCAGAGCAAGGACAGCACGTACGCTGTGATTGCAGCCTTGAGACAGAAACAAGTGCCTAGTGAGCAAAAATTGTGTAGCCTATGATTGAAAAGATTTTATATCTCTGCTCCCTCCTCCCTTCTTCTCCTTTTCGGAAAGCAGAGAGCATAGCTCTCATGGCTACCTATGCAGCTAGAGTATCACTAGTCAATTCCTCACCATGCTGCTCCCCCCTTATTTGATACATGATGTGATTGGCACACCAGTGACTCATGAGCAATTTTGATACACATATCCTGGATGTGATTCGCACTATAGTGATTCATGAGAAATTGGCGAGCAAAAAAAAAAAAAAAACTAAAGATGCGTGAATGGATCTAGCTAGGGTGGTACACAATGTTTTTTTTTATAAAGATGGTACACATGTTTCTAGATGCACATAGTTTGGCAGTGCAGCAATAACAATGGCATTATCCTCCTCCCTTGTTGCTATGGACCAGTCCAAAAGAGGCTGAGCGAAGGCAGCACGCATGGCTATGGAGAGGCTGATTTTTTGAGTGTGCAAGGTCGATAAGCCATAGCAAGCATGTGGGGGTGTGTTGCTACTCACATGGCACCTATGGCACCATTTGGAGGGTAGCATGCATAGTGCCAAAATTTTCTCTTTTACATGTGGTTTTACATCCAAAGGTGGATGTAAGCTTGATTCGAGCACTACAAATTTATAGTGGACCTTGTGGTCCTGAGAGATATTGGATTGTAGGATGTGCATCAACCACTTTGCCAGTATAAAAGTGTATCATTATAATTGCATAGACATAAAAAATATGATGATCACATCACCGCTAGTGTAGTGATACGTGTCGATGAGTGCATCGATGCACACTCCATTGGCAATCCATTTGGCAAATGCGGCTTGTGGGAAACAACTATGTGATGGTTCAATGTTAACTACCCATCAATCACTCCATATACGCGTTGAATTGGTATGCCATGACGAGCGGGAATCTTATGTAGAATTATTGGTATTTTTTTAGAGTTTTCGATTACATTTTGGACTATGGTTTTATAGCCAGCCAACATTAATCTGCCACCGCACCGACCTACTACATGGCTTCTTTTGCACATGAGTGTTCCTTAGACTCATATAACCTTTGTTGGGATACATATATTCTTGTCGGTAGTTTCAATGGTGCTTTCCCATAGATAACCATATATTTATATACCATCTTAAGGAAACCACGTGGAAAAATCATCAAAATGAGATCAGACATGCATTTCTCCCATGGATCATGGATGACCTCCCCTTTTCATTTCCTTAAAAAAAAACTAATGCATGCATGTTATGAAAAGGTTGCAATGCACACACAAGTTTATCACCCATGCATATTCAAAGATATCTTGGAGCAACGAGCCAACAAGCAAGCATGCGTGCACCATGTGCTGCACATTGGGTGGCCCTTGAGCTGGGGCTAGCCACAGGGGAAAAAGTCCAAAATGTTAAAGAGGATATACTCTAGATGTATGGATGAAGTAGCCTAGAGACTAGACTCTATACACTTTTCTCTACCTCCTTTTCCTTGGTCTTGGAGGTAGTACGTACGTATAGATGATCAGATGCTGCCGCCATGCATATGCCACGCTTGCTCAAGTCCATGTGATGGATGGCGAGTGCACTCTAGCTAGAATTTTTTGTTGTTTCTTCTCATACATTTTTTTGTCCAAACTTTATTTTCCTAACAATTTTTTATGTGAATGCTCACACCATGATGTTTTTCTGCAATTCGTGTTTGTATATATTTCGTATTACCGTATTTGTCCATGTAACTCCTAGCAGTATATATACGTACAGAACCTTTGTACAACCTACGTATACCAATACCAGCACGTATGCGCCATGCTCTTGTTTGAACACACGCTGTTGTGTGCCTGCGTGACTGTGTAGCACTCGAGCTGTTTTGCCAGAGAAAGGGGAAATAAACGGCTGTGATCAACTAAGTGCAAGAACAGACGGCCCCACCTTGTGCCAGAGATGTGCAGGGCCCATCTGCCTGTCATAACAGAGGCATGGCCCACCAGCAATTTGCACTGACACAAAGCAAGCAACAAGGCCTGTTTGAAGTTTGAACTATGTTTGTGTGGAATCCATGTTGGTCCCATATGCTACTAGCAAAGTTCAGAACCTGGTCTAGTAAAAGTGCCATGGTACTGCTACTCCCTAAAAGAAAAATTCTATGCTACAGTCACTACATTTTTTTTCTCCAGGGAAAAGTATTTTCGCGCTGTGGATTGGATTGGATCTTACTATAGTAGTAGGATGCAACAACCAGGTGTTGTCTGCAGTATTGCACAGTGAAGTACTCCCTTCTTCCCATAATATAAGATCGTTTTGCAAGTGATCTTATATTATGGGATGGAGGGAGTAATGTACAAGTGGGGTTAGGTCCAGACAACAGTGACCGTACTGCACGGTGCGCTAGGTACATACACACATGATGTGGTTGGATGTGTGCATTTTTTGCTTCCCGGTCTTCACAAAGAATAGCATTTTTCTCATGTTGGTGTTTCAAAATATATGTATTGCTAAATGTATATAATTTTAAGAAGTATTGTTAAATGTATAATAAATTTTAGTGTTAACGGACTGAGACATATTAATGACAGTGGTGGTGTTTTCTTTTGATGTCCCTTATTGGCTGAAACCATATATAACTAAGTAGGTCATCTCCATTATCCTATTTATCTTAACATGCACACATACCACATCAACATGAGGCCCACTACAACATGCAAAACATGCATGACAAAAAGGTCACATCAGTAATTAAATAATAAATCATTATTCAATACAACCAAAACTAACTGAAATATATTGCAACAAATTCGAAGCGGCAACACATGGGGTCTAGCAGCCTCTGTTATCTCACCAACCGTTGCATACAAAGGTTAAAACTATCTTGAAATTTATGTCGTGCAATTCTAGGGGCGTTGCTAAAGATCGCTTCTCAAGGGTATTTATATGGGGGATATTTATTTAGGTTTTAGGTATTTACTTCAAATTTAAAAGTTAACAGTAAAGCTTTAAGAAGAAATTAACTCAAACAAGATCAAATCTGAAGGGTGTTTACCTAAGACGCCCCCACAAAAAAGCCTACAGAGGGTGCCATAAAGAGCACGGGCTTGCTAATTCTTAGTCGGCGGAGAATAAGTTAAATCTCATTCGACATCTAGTACAACCATTCTTACGTTGTGATATGTGCAAAATTTATTCTTTCTAAGCTATGAAAACAAACACTATATAATTTTTGCATCGGATGAACGGTTTATAATAACACGGCGAATATCTCCTAAAATGTATCTGAACAAATTTATGAAATCAACTCCGAGCTAGTTGATTCCACAGTCGCTCCCAAAAAATAATTCCATGGATAGAAAATCCTGCAAAATTCAGATGAAAGTCCCTGGCTAAAGTGGCTTATTTGTACACTGTAGCACCATGCTCATCAGCTTCGATGAAGAACGTGAGTGCTCGAGAGATCGCTTTCCATGCAGACATCACTTTGCAGTATTATTGCGACCCAGTGCATTCTTGTGCAGTGGTCACTCAAAGAGTGAATGTACTACTAGTACCACACAAATACATACATCCTCTCACTGACAAAGTCGCACTTTGCCCACTTTTTATTAGTTACACACAGGATTAACCAGGCAACAACGATTTGATACACCACACACAAGCTGACAAGCACTAGTGAATTACGAATTAATCACTATATATACTACTACCTAAGTAGCTATACTGATCCCAATTCAAGCCTTGATTTATATACTAATCCCAAACTGGTAGTAGTAAGTAGAGCACTATAGAGGACTTGATTTTTTAGTAGTAGTACTGTAGTAGTACGAAAGATGGTGAGAGAGAAATTCATTAGTGGTCTGCATGACACGTGCCGGCTACATGCAGAAGGAGGAGCTGCTGGTGTGGAAGAAGGGGAGCGCGTGCTGCTGCTGCGGCAGCTGTGCTGGCACCGACGGGGCGCCGCCGCCGCTGCAGTTGCTCTCCGGGGACGACGACGCGGACGCGGATGAGAAGGAGTAGTTGCCGTCGGGGCGGCCCGGGTTGAAGGGCGGTATGACGTCGGCCGAGGCGGGCGGGGGCGGGTGGCGCCAGCGCGGGAGCGGGCCGGCCATGAGCAGAGTCTGGAGGAGCGGCCCCGCCGACACCACCGCCTCCACCAGCCGGCCCTTCTCCGGCAGCCGCCGCGCCAGCGCCATCTCCACCTCCGCCTCCTCCTCCGACGTGGCGGCCTCCTCGGCCATGGCCATGGTGCCTCCTCCTCCCTGCAGGACGTGGAGCGGCGGGTCGGGCATGCTCTGCGGCACCGTCGGTTGCTGCTGGGTGGTGTGGTGGTGGAGGAGCAGCAGGAGGGAGTGGCAGTGGCGCCGGAGCTCGTCCCTCTCGGCGGCCGCGGACGCCACGAGCCGCGCGGCCTCGTGCTCCACGCGCCGGAGCTCCTCCCGGTGCGCGCCCCGCGCCGCCTCCAGCTCGGCCAGCGCGCGCAGCAGCGCGTCCCGCAGATCCGACGCCGTTGAGAAGCACTCCAGCTGCTGCTGGTCGCAGCTGTCCACGCCGTCGAAGGAGGCGAGCGAAGGGTCCCACGCGCCGTACGCGAGCGCGGCGTGGGACGGATGCTGGAGGTGGCCGTGGAGCAAGGGGTGGCAGCCGGCGCCGTGGTCCTCCATGGAGGAGCGTTTGGGTTTTGGGTTTTGAGATGTGTGCTACTAGTGAGGATGATGGGATGATGATGGTGAGAATGATATGTGCATGGGTGTGGGTGCGTGCGTGGGATCTTGGCTTGCCATGGTGTGTGGTGTGGGTGTTATATACACGATCTCCTCTAGCTTTCTTTATTTTTTCTTTTTTCATGAGGACTATTTAAAAAAAAAGTGAATGAAAAAAAAAACAGTGTTGTTATAAGACTATTGGAAAAGATGTGGAGAAGGTATGCACATTCATAAAAAAAATAAGTGAATGAAAAAACAGTGTCTTTTTTTTTGGGTGGCGAAAGAAAGAATGAACTATTTATTGTCAAAGATGGTTGAAGAAAGTCCAACCAGCAAAGTATCTGCAAGAAACAAAAACACACACAATTTTTGTTTCGTTGAGTGGATATTTTTTCGTCAGTCGATTATTATTTTTCATTTCAGTCGATTTCTTATTTAGTATAATTGATCGATATTTTAGAAACCAACCATTTCCTTTTTCTCCGCTGTTGCATTTTTTATTACACACTAAAATCTAATATGCTACTGAGTTTATTCTCGCTTTATCTTACATTTCATTTCCACTTCTTTTTATTTTGGCCAACTGAACCTTTGTGCTTTTTAATGTATTATATATGGTTTTTTTTTTGCACCACAAAATTTAATTTAATTTATTTCTTGCTTTGGTGTGTAAAACATTCTAGTCAACTAGTTAGTCGCAATTCCCGCGCAAAAAAAAGTACTTTGTCACAATTTACAGTCGGCCAGTTTGTAAGAAAGTTTCAGTCGAGTAGCTCAACCGTGTGTGGGCCTAGATCCTCTAACGTAAGTTTAGATGACTTTGGGTCATCGAGTCAGTATGTGAAAGGTCCCACGTGTCAGTGAGGCCCCACAAGTCAGTGACTGCTAAGTCACCTGACTTAGGTTAGAGAACCTCGACCTATATTCCAGTTGACTGGTTTGTAACAAAGTTCCAGTCGACTTGTGAGCAGTCAGACTCAATATAAAACACGCTAGAGTAGGGATTGGAGGAGGGGGAAAAAAAGGGGGGGAAAGAGCACGAACGCTTTGTGTCCCTGAAACAAGGGCGACATGGCTCACAACCACTGAACACACCTCTATCTAAATTAAACAAAAATGCTAGTCCTTTTTGCCTAGGGAACCAACAATATCCTCGAATCCTTGTTCGCTAAAGGTGCATGATTCATGGCTACTAAAATTTAAGCAGGGACCCACTCCTGTTCTTGTTAGTTTCGGCGTCTTGGTTGGGGCTGTGTGGCCACGGCGATGTCATTAGGAATAATGTCTCCCACATTCGATCCCGTCCTGATGGTGCGTCTAACATTGTTGGAGGGCGTGTGGAGTTGTGTCTTCGTAGGATCTCACGAGATTCGGCCGGTGCTGGTATTTGATGGATCTATCTGATCCGGTCTTTGTTCATCTTTGTTTGGGTGTTTACGGGTTTGATTCTTTTGATCTATGACTTCCTTCATCGGCTATGGTTGTTGTACATGTGCGCTGGTCCTATGGGACCTTAGCACGATGACTTTCCGACTTCGACTACTACAACAACAACAAGGTTTACCCGGCTCAGGTGGGGGAGGAGCGATGTTGGCGTCACGCCTTTGGCTCACTCCAGCGCTTGTAATCGTGGCTAGGTGGTCCACAGACCTGCTTGTAATTTTTGTTACATATGATGTTCTTTGTACTGCCATGATTTATTATGAATGGATCAAAAAGTTCTTCGCAAAAAAGGACATTTTCAAAGTCATGCATTCAAACATCCCATTTGTCCACAAAAATGTGGTACCCAATGAGATATTACATTTGTCTGCCCCACGAGAGAGAAAGGAGAGAAAAAAGAGGAAAAAGAAAGAGGGGAAGTGGCTGGTCCGATGTGGACCAGAGGTGTTCGTGGATATGTCCATACAACCCTATTTCTCCCCCACATATGGGCTGAGTTTGAAGGAGTCTAGATATATGTGATTGGTTTGGGAGAGGCAGCTGGGTAGCTGTTCTTGTATCCGGACGAACATATGGGGGCTGGGTAGGGGATGCCCTAAGCGCTGGTTGGCATTACGATGCATTGTCATATGTTTCTGGTTTCCGTAGCTGATTGTTCTTAAATATAAATGGTTTGATTTAGTTACTCTATTTCCACAGTAATTGATTGTTCTTAAATATAAATCAATCTCTAATCAAGTGATGAGACGGGTGAAAGGTGAGCAAAGCTCCTTTTTTAGCACATGTACATAATTGCAATTCACCGACAAAGAAAAATGTATTTTAGTTAATATAGTTATTCCTTTAAAAAAAGTTAATATAGTTATTATTAAACAAGCCTCTTTTGCGTGCCTTTGTTATGCAAGTATCATTTCCCCCCTTCCCTTTTGTGCATGAATCCTATGTTTTCCACAAGAAGGGAATCCAAGATGGGGAACTACCATGCATGGCATGCATGCCATCATATTCTAGTAGCCAATAATGCATCTTGGCCCTAGGTTCTTCTGCCTCTTGTCCCTATCTCAAATCATCATGACTGGGCAAGTCATCTTTCACCCTTTGCCCAACTTTACCCGAAAGGTTGCAGCTAAAAAAATAGTTCTTCACCTGTTTGGGATCTAGCTAGCCATGGGCTTGCACTGCACTGCAAGTGGCTCAAATGTGAACTGTGAAACCCTGTAGGAACCAGGAGGAAGGTAGCTAGCTGCATCTGAGCATGGTTGCACTGATGATTACACCCCAGAGATATCATTTTCACATGTAAATGTACCACCAGCTTTGGGGGGAAAGGATAGGCCAAACTAAAGTTGCATGCGTGCATGCCAACCTGCATAGTACATGCCACTACAAATATACTAGGGGAATGTACTGTCCATATGTGCGTGCATGCATGTGTAGCTGTGAGTTGGTACCAAGCAGGGGTACCTCTCAGGTGGAACTTCAGAGAGCTACTTGCCATATGCATGGTGACATCAAAGTCTCCCTGTCTAACATGGAGGGGGGCAAATCACATGGCTTCTAGAGCTTCAACCCTTGGAAAAAGGGTGGTGCTTTCGTTGACAATTCAGGGATTATGGTTTACTTTCTTGTTTTAGTGACCTCATTTGTGCAATGTGCTAGGATCATCCTTGTCTTGTGAGAACCGGACGGAAGTCACTCGATCGTCGATCAGGCTCTAACGACCGTGTCATCGACATGTCGGATCCACAATATTCATGCAAGAATCCAAAGCTTTGGTTAGGCAGAGCTGACAAGGTGCGTACCACTGTCATCCAGCATTTCTCCATTTGAACAGCTCTGCCAAGTTCAACTCTAATTGGCAGCTCGTGTAGTTGTGCTCCCATTAGGGAGTCGTCAGAAAACAAGGGAAGGGGTTACAGAACAGTTGGATTACCACGTCCTCTGTTCTCTTTCATTGGCCACCGTAGAATGCGAGGTACAATCAACCTTTTTGACCAGTAAATTACATAAAGTTTTCTATTTTTTCAGACCAAAGTCACAAAAGGATTCTGCGGTATATGTCGGATACAGTATTACGCTTTCTTCCTAATTTGTTTATTAGTCTATGATCAAAATTGTGAAGCGAAAGGCGTAAATTGTGAAGAAGGCGGAGAAATTACATATTCAATAACCCCCTACTCCTGGGTGCTCCACCCTGTATATGAATATTAAATTCAAAAAACACCAGGAAAATTGAAAAAAAATCTCGATTCTTGGGAATTCAAACCTGGGTGTCATATCTATTTCCATGTGAAGTTCCATAAAAAGTACCAAGAAATGTATCCGTGATGAAGAAAATACAGTTCAACCTACGATCCACCCAACTAGGGTTTTTTTTACATATAAATCTTTTTTACTAAGAGTACCAGAAATGTCAATTTTTCGCGAAACTTCGCACGGGAGTAGATTGGGCACCTAGGTTTGATATCCCAAAATCCTAGATTTTTTTTTAAAAAATTCCCTGTATTTTTTTTGAATTTAATGTTCATAGGGGGTGGACTTGGAGCACCTAGGAGCCAAAAATCCGCATCCCCTACTCGTGTGATTATTAACAATAATCCAAGCCAACCTGCAAATTGACTTATTGACTAATTCAATTATTCGTCTATTAAACATAATTCAATTGATAATGAAAACTGAGACATAACAGTTGGATGAAATCATGGTCTTCACAATCCCAGCTCCCCGTTTGCCATGTCTTGTCATCCAGCAAAAGTCAAGAAAACCCATCATCTCTAGCTATATATAGCTTTTGTATAATGCTCTAGACCACAAACGTGTGTGTGTATGTACCCCATTTCGCCAGTAGTATGAATACGACGCCTCTGATCCCCTTGTTACTACGCCAGCTTATAAGAGCATCTCCGGCTGCGCCCCCAACACGCCCCCCCCAGGCCCCTTTTTTGGCGCCGGCGATTAAAAAACGGCCTAGTCGTGTCCCAGGAGCTTATTTTTCACCGGTTAGGCCCGAAGCTGGCGCCGGTGGACCCAGGCCGAACCCGGCGCGCTGGGGGGCGCCCGGGGGCGCTGGGGCAATCGTTTTGGTGCGAAAGGACGGCGGGCCCGCCGAGTCAGCGACCCCCGCGCCTCGTCGTCCTCATCGCCTCGGTTTCCCGCGGGGAATCAATGCCAAGGCTGCCGCCGGTCAGCCTTCCATTGATTCCTCACGGGCGGCGCGGTGCGGCGACGCGCCCCCTTCCGCCATGCGTACTCATGCATTGCCGCCCCTCGGCCGCTATAAAAACCGGCCCTCCCTCGCCGGTGGAATCACCCGCCCGCAGCCCCCCTTCTCTCGCCGCCGACGCCCTCTCTCCCCGTCTAGCCACCGCGTGCACGCACACCCTCGATGGGTGAACGGTTCCCCGGCGACGCGGCGGCGGCCAACGGCTTTGGCCGCCGCTCTCTTCACGAGTGTGAAGCTCACCTCCTCCACAAGGTGAACTACCCGGCGCACCCCGACATGCGCGCGTCGGGGCGATGGGGGCTCAGCGCCGGGGGCGTCCCAGTCCCCCCCCTGCCTGATGTCGAACACCCCGGATACTTCCACACCGAGATAGAGTGTGCGGGCCTCGTCATCAACGAGGGCGGCCGTGCCTCCTCCTCGGCTCCTCCCCGCCTCGTCAAGCCGAAGACGGAGCCGGGGCTCACCGCCGTGAAGAGCGAGCACGATGACGCGCTCGACGACGAGGCGGCCATGAAGTGGGCGTGGGAAGATTGGGCCAGGCTGGAGATGGAGCGCCAGCGCCGCGCCCTGGAGGAGATAGCCGCGCGCCGCCGTGGGCGCGACGAGGGGGTCGTCATCGTGCTTGAGGACAGCGACGACGACGCGCCGCCGCTGGCCAAACCAGTCCGCCAAGGCGACCCCGGGCAGGGGTCCAGCAGGGACGGCCGCGTGAAGAAGGAGAAGGACGACGACGACGACGGCGACTACGCCACGTTCAGCGAGTTCTTCGGCCTGTAGGCGCGGCCCTTTGTTTTTTTAGTAAATTTTATGTTTTCTATGTAAAAAACTGTGGAACGCCGAATTTATTATGTCGTGTTTGCCGAATCTATATCCTGTTTGCCGAATTTTGGCCGAATATCTTTTACAAAATGTTTAAAAAAGGGCATCTGGGGGCGACCCTGGGGGCGGCGGCTGGCAACCCGATCGCCCCCACGGCGAAAATATCGCCGGTTCGCCCCCCACTAGTAGAAAACAGGGCTTTGGTTGAGGCCTGGGTAAGGGCATTAATCCCGGTTCACTCACGAACCAGGACCAAAGGGGGCACCAGTCCCGGTTCGTGAGGCCAGGGGGCCGGCCGGGCCTCGGGGGCCATTGGTCCCGGTTCGTCTGACCCCTTTGGTCCCGGTTTCAGACACGAACAGTGACCAATGGGCCTCGCTCCTGGCCCACAACCTTTAGTCTCGGTTGGTGGCCGGAACTGGGACCAAATGTGGTCCTTTAGTCCCGGTTTTAGCCACCAACCGGGACTAAAGAGAGGCCTATATATACCCCCTGCCTGCGAGCAGAGCACTGCACTGCTCTATTTTTTTGGCCGGCCGTGGGAGAGCTTTGTGGTGCTCTAGCTCATCTCCTATGCACATGAGGTGTTCGATGAAATGCCCGAGCCACACTTAAGATTTCTCCTGTCAAAGCTCCTTGTCCAAACTCCATTTTCCTCAAGATTTGTCTAGGTTTGGCGGTCCGTCCTGTCCCGTCCCCGTCCTCACCGCCGTCGATCGCCCGCGCCGATCTCGTCGCCGGCACCACCGTGGTGAGCCTCTTGTTCTTATCTTCTTTCTAAAAGAAAAAAATTCTTACTTGTATGATTTAGATTGATACTTGTATAATTTTTTTACTTTTATTATTGTTTGTTATTATATAGTGCGATGGTTTTGTTATCCGGCCCCGTCGGCCCTCGTCCTGTCTATGATTTGGATGTGGTATATATTATGTTTTATAACTATTTATTTCATTTAGTGTTTATGACAATTATGCCGACCAACGTGACATAGATGTTTTATCTAGGAGGTATGTGAACCGGAAATTTCAACCGACCCTTTTGTCGAGAGGTTAAATTTAGTTGAAAAAGAAAATGATTACTTGAAGAAAAAATTGAAAAGAATTGAGGAGGAGAAGATGGCATTGGAGTTGCATGTTGCGGATATTGTCGATGATCACAAGATCAAGATGGATAAAATGCGCTTGAAGATTAGAAAGAATAAAAAATATGCCATTCATACTGAGGCTTGGTATCATTATGCCGTTGGATCAATTGTTACCTTAGTTGCGATTATGATCGCATTTGTTGTTGCATTGAAATGGTTTAATTAGATGCTCTAGAGAGCTATATGTTGTTCAATGAGAACTATGTATGAACTTTATATATTTATTTTTTCAGTAATAACATTTGATCACTACTGTACTTTGGTTTTAATGTGATGATGAACTTCTATTAATTTGGTCACTTCTCTATTCATGATGTTCTGTAATGGTTTTTGCCACACTTAATTATATATAATGCACGCAGATGAACCGGCAATGGATGTACGGTGACAGACGCACCTCCGAGTACATTAAGGGCGTGCATAATTTTCTCGAAGTGGCTGAGGCAAACAAGTAGAACGGTTTTATGTGTTGTCCATGCCCTATCTGTGGGAATACGAAGTCTTACTCTGACGCGAAAACCCTTCACATCCACCTGCTTGAGAAGGGTTTTATGCCACACTATAATGTTTGGACCAAGCACGGAGAAAGAGGGGTTATGATGGAAGACAGCGAAGAAGAAGAGGATGATGACAACTATGTGCCCCCTGAATACGGTGTGTGACGCCCCCGGCTTAATCGTACACTAATCATACACGCAAATGCACACGATCAAGCCTAAGGACTCACGGGAAGATATCACAACACAACTCTAAAACATAACTAAAGTCATACAAGCTTTATATTACAAGCCAGGGGCCACGAGGGCTCGAATACATATGCTCGCATACAATCGTCTGCGGAAGCATCAGATATCTGAGTACAGATATAAAAGAAAACACAGATAGGCCCTTAGAAGGCGGGGCAAAAGAAAACACTACGATCGTGTTGGGGAACGTGCAATTTCAAAAAAATTCCTACGTTCACGCAAGATCTATCTAGGAGATGCATAGCAACGAGAGGGGAGAGTATGTCCACGTACCCTCGTAGACCGAAAGCGGAAGCGTTAGCTTAACGCGGTTGATGTAGTCGAACGTTTTCGCGATCCAACCGATCAATCACCGAACGTACAGCACCTCCGAGTTCAGCACACGTTCAGCTCGATGACGTCCCTCGAGCTCTTGATCCAGTTGAGGACGAGGGAGAGTTCCGTCAGCATGACGGCGTGGCGACGGTGATGATGAAGTTACCGGCGCAGGGCTTCGCCTAAGCACTACGACGATATGACCGAGGTATGTAACTGTGGAGGGGGGCACCGCACACGGCTAAGAGAATAACTGTTGTGCTTTGGAGAGCCCCCCTGCCCCCGTATATAAAGGAGGGGAGGAGGAGGCCGGCCACCAAAGGGGGCGCGCCATGGGGGGGAGTCCTACTAGGACTCTACTCCTAGTAGGATTTGCCCCCCCCCCCCACTTTTCCTTTCTCCGAAGGTGGAAATAGGGAAGGAGAGGGAGAGGGAGAAGGAAAGGGGGGCGCCACCCCCTTCCCTAGTCCAATTCGGCCTCCTCCCTTGTGGGGGGCGCATCAGCCCCTTGTGGGCTGGTTAGCCTCCCTCCTATGGCCCATATGGCCCATATCTTCCACCGGGTGAATTCTCGTAACTCCCCGGTACTCCGAAAAATACCCGAATCACTCGGAACCTTTCCGATGTCCGAATATAGCCTTCCAATATATGAATCTTTACCTCTCGACAATTTCGAGACTCCTCATCATGTCCGTGATCTTATCCGGGACTCCGAACAAACTTCGGTCATCAAATCACATAACTCATAATACAAATTGTCATCGAACGTTAAGCATGCGGACCCTACAGGTTCGAGAACTATGTAGACACGACCGAGACACATCTCCGGTCAATAACCAATAGCGGAACCTGGATGCTCATATTGGCTCCTACATATTCTACGAAGATCTTTATCGGTCAAACCGCATAACAACATACATTATTCCCTTTGTCATCGGTATATTACTTGCCCGAGATTCGATCGTCGGTATCATCATACCTAGTTCATTATCGTTACCGGCAAGTCTCTTTACTCGTTCCGTAATGCATCATCCCGCAACTAACTCATTAGTCACATTGCTTGCAAGGCTTCATATGACGTGCATTACCGAGAGGGCCCAGAGATACCTCTCCGATACACGGAGTGACAAATCCTAATCTCGATCTATGCCAACCCAACAAAACACCTTCGGAGACACCTATAGAGCATCTTTATAATCACCCAGTTACGTTGTGACGTTTGATAGCACACAAAGTGTTCCTCCAGTATTCGGGAGTCGCATAATCTCATAGTCAGACGAATATGTATAAGTCATGAAGAAAGCAATAGCAATAAAACTTAATGATCATTATGCTAAGCTAACAGATGGGTCTTGTCCATCACATCATTCTCTAATGATGTGATCCTGTTCATCAAATGACAACACATGTCTATGGTCAGGAAACATAACCATCTTTGATAAACAAGCTAGTCAAGTAGAGGCATACTAGGGACTCGGTGTTTTGTCTATGTATTCACACATGTATCAAGTTTCTGGTTAATACAATTCTAGCATGAATAATAGACATTTATCATGATATAAGGAAATATAAATAACAACTTTATTATTGCCTCTAGGGCATATTTCCTTCAGATCAAAAGGCGCAAGCCTCCTGCCTGGGACCCTCCGAACCTACTCTTGGTCGTCAGCCAACTCGTAGTAGTATCCACCCTCGGGGTAGTAGTAGCGATCGTCGGCGGGTGCAGCTGTCTCAGGGGCTCCGTCATCTGGTCACGACAAACTGATATAGGAAGAAAAACAAAGCAAAGCAACCGTGAGTACTCCGAAGTACTCAGCAAGCAAGGATCTACACTACATATGCAACATTATCAAAGGAAGGCTGTATATGTGGACTGGGCAGTAGAAATGCCAGAATAGAGAGAATGCCTAGTCCTATCGAAGACTAGCATCTTCAGCGGTCTTGCAGCAATAGAAGAGAGTAGATCAGCACAGTATAAAGTAGTAGTAATGTTATCAACCTCACCCAGAGATCCTTTCTCGACTCCCTGCGAGAAAACAATCCCAGAGCCATAGAGTCATCAACCTCGTCCTGAGATCCCTTCTCGACTCCCTGCGAGAAGCAATCCCAGAGCCATAGTATCCAATTCTAGTTGTATCGATCGGGATACAACTCCGAGTGTCCATTACCGAGGATCCGGCTATGCATAGATTAGTTCTTCCCTGCAGGGGTGCACCAACTTACCCACCATGCTCGCTTAACTCCTGCCAGACACACTTTCTGGGTCCTGCACGGCCTCGGTCAAACGACACACCGCAACCGTACCTAGAGCTCAGCAGAGAGGTCCCCGCCGGTCTACAACCTAAGCGCCCAAGGGTCTTGGGCCATCGCCCTGTGCACTCCGGGTCGTTGTGTGCAGGGTGGATACCAGCACCGCCTCGGATGGTCGGTACGATCCGACCGTGCCACAATGCTGAACTGGACGTCTGACAGAACTTTCGGCTGATGCCATGATGTGGAGTGCCCATAACTTTTCCCGCGTGATGGTAAGTGCTATCGGGCCAGAGGCCCACTCAGATCAAATATCCAAATCGTAGTGTGTTGGTAGTGCGGTAACGAGCAGAGACTCATGATCGATGTGACCCCATCGCCCCGCCTTGAGGACTTGCGGCAAGGGCCAAGAATGCCCGGCCACGCCTCGTATTCATCACTCAGGCACCATCCAGGTCAACCCGTCTCACAAAAAGACTGTCGGGAACTCAGGTCCACCTCTACTGGGCGGTACTGCCTGTCCCTCCAGTTCTGCAGTAAAAGTAACTCCCTCGGGTCGCCCTCAGGGCCGACCCGTTTCTAACAAGGTTCAGGGATAAAGTCACAGTAACCGTGTGTCCATAACATCAGGGGAATCCGAGGTATCACCCTCGTTGGATTCCTACTCGATGTATCTGTCAAGGTGAACTCAGAGGAATCACCCTCGATGGGTTCACACTTGATGTGTTGCACGACAACGTCGTTATCGGAAGTGATGAAGGAGGAATCACCCTCGATGACCACGACTGAATAGTTACTCTACAGAGTTAACATCAGAAGTGCTACACGAGGTATCACCCTCGGCACTCGATAGTAACGCTGCAGTGTCGTTACAACTAAGGGGGTGATGTGCGGAGCCGGGGCCTGGTTGTCGAGTCTTCTGATAATCCAGCGGGGCAATCGGGACAAGTGGGGTCACTAGGTCTCTATCCAGCCTATACTAAACAGTTTAGGATAAGCAGGTAAGGTATCAATAGCAGGTTACAATAAACAGGCTATGCATCAGAATAGGATAAATAGTAGCAGCAGCAATTCTAATGCAAGCATGAGAAAATAGAATGGGCGACATCGGGATGATCAAAGGGGGGGCTTGCCTGGTTGCTCTGGCAAGAAAGAGGGGTCATCAACGGTGTCGTCGAGCTCCTGAGCTGCGTCGGTCTCGGGGACGACGTCGGTGTCGGGGTCTACCGAGAGAGAAGAGGGGGAAGAAACAATAAATATAAAGCAAACAAGAGTATGACATGACAATACGTAGAGCTAGGGGTGACCTATCGTAGTGCACGGCGATACAGACGAAGATGAATAACATCCGGGAATGTTTTCCCGAAGTTTGGCATTTTCGGACAGATGAAATGGAGGGGGATGGTTGCATGTTCGCTATGCTAGAGACGTGTGGCGGACGAACGGACTGCGTATTTGGATTCGTCTCGTCGTTCTAAGCAATTTTCATGTACAAAGTTTTTCTATCGGAGTTACGGATTATTTTCTATGATTTTCTAAAGTTTAAACTAAATTCTGGAATTATTTAAATTATTAAATCCAACATTATCCGAAACAGTGCTTGCTGACATCAGCATGACGTCACAGGTTAATTAGACAAAACTGATTAGTCCTAATTAGGTGATTAGTTTAACTAAGTTTAATTAGTTTAATTAAACCAGATTAATTAAGTTAATTAATTACTTAATTAATTAACTAATTAACTTTATTATTATATATTTAATTTTATTATTTTTCTTAACTATTTTCTTCCTTTTTTTTAAACGTGCTGGGGCGGGGCCCCCTAGTCAGTGGCCCAGAGGGCCATAGCGGGCGCGGGCGTCGGGCGCTGGCCCGTGGGGGCGCACCCGACTGGGCGCGGGTGCCGGCGCGATGGGGCGGAGGCGGGGCGCAACGGCAGCGGCGAGCGGCTGCGCTAGGCGAGGCCGTGGCCGGAGCGGCGCGCGGCCAGCAGTGAAGCGGCGAGCAGGGGCTGCGGCAGGGGAGCCCGGGGGGCACGGTGGCGCGGGGCGTGCGACGGATGAGGCCACCGCGGGCGGGCGGCGCAAGCTGCGGTGCGGGCGTGCGAGCGCGCGCGCGCTTCAGCGCGGGCAGGCGCGGCCAGGAGCAGGAGGGAGAGAAGGAGAGGCCGGGGCCTCACCGCGGGGCCGTAGGGACAAGGGCAGCTGGGCTCGGGGAGGAGGACGGGGACGACGGCGAAGGCATCGAGGCGGTGGAGCAGCGGCGGGGCGGCGTGCGTCGACGACGGGTGGCCGAGGCGGAGGCGCTCCGGGCGGCGAACGGGCCACCGGCGACGAGGGTGGCAGGGTGGTGAGCGGCGACGGGATCGATCCCGATCCAGGGGGAATCGGGGGAGTGAGGGGGGAACTGGAGACGAGCGGTTCGGGGGGGAAGTGGGGTGGCGCTAGGGTTCGGCCGGGTGGAGAGGGGGTTAGTAGGTGGGGAGGTGGGCCGGCCTGGTGGGCGGTTGGCTGGGCCGTGGCCCAGTTGGGCCGGGGGGTTTTGCTGTTTTTATTTTCTTTTACTTCTTTTCTTTTTCTTTGTTTTTATTTCAAATGACTTTTGTAAAATATGATACTTGCCAAAATAAATGCTATGCAATATTTTCCACTGTTTTAAAATGGTTAGGAGGCAAGTGGATTCCATATTAATTGTATATTAAATAAAATGGAATAAACACTTCTGTTTTGTTGTTGTTTCTTGCTGTTAGAGTTACTTAATTAATTTAATTAATGTTGTTGCTATTTTTATAAATGCCTTGGGAATATTTGCAACATGATGGACATTTTAGTTCCTGGATTTGAACAACTTTTATATTTACTTTAAGTTTGAATTTCCATTTGAATTTGAATTATGAAATGAGATATTTTACTAATGATGATTAAGCACTGTTGATCATGATGACCTGGCATAATCAAAAGGGTGATCACTGTAGCTTAATACATGGGGTGTTACAAATCTCCTCCACTAACAAAAATTCTCGTCCCGAGAATTAAGAGGTAGAAGGGAAAAGATCGGGGTATTCAGCACGGAGGTTATGCTCGCGTTCCCAAGTGGCTTCATCTTCAGTATGATTTGACCACTGCACTTTGAGGAACTTGGTAACCTTCTGACGGGTCCGACGTTCAGCTTCATCGAGAATGCGGATCGGATGCTCCTTATAAGATAGATCATCTGGCAATTCGAGCATCTCATGATCCACTGCTCGGTGCGGAGATTCCTTGAAGCAACGACGAATTTGCGACACATGGAAGACGTCGTGGATATGAGAGAATTGCGGCGGCAACTCCAATTTATATGCCACCTGACCACGTCTGGCAACAATGCGAAAAGGACCAATGTAGCGTGGAGCTAGCTTGCCCTTAATTCCGAAGCGGTGAGTGCCCTTCATAGGAGTGACTCGCAAATAAGCTTGATCACCAGGTTGATAAGTCAAACCCCATCATTTGCGATCATAGTTGCTCTTCTGGCGGTCCTGAGCCGCCTTAAGATTTTCTCGAACGATACAGACTTGCTCTTCGGTGTGTTGAATAATATCCGGACCCACGAGCGGTCGTTCCCCAGTTTCTGACCAATTCAGAGGGGTTCAACACTTACGTCCATATAGAACTTCAAAGGGAGCCATTTTCAAGCTGGCTTGATATCTGTTGTTATATGAGAATTCCGCATAAGGAAGAGATTCTTCCCACTTCTTACCGAACGATATAACACAAGCCCGAAGCATGTCTTGAAGCACTTGATTTACTCGCTCGACCTGGCCTTGGGACTGGGGGTGATATGCTGAACTCCAGGTGATATGAGTTCCCATAGCTTCTTGGAAACTTTCCCAGAACTTTGAGGTGAAAAGACTGCCACGGTCCGAACTGATCTCCTTCAGAATACCATGGAGTGATACAATTCTGGAGATATATAACTCTGCTAACTGACTAGCAGTGATCGTCTCCTTGACAGGCAGAAAGTGTGCAACTTTTGAAAGTTGGTTGACGACGACAAGAATAGCATCGTGACCCTTCTTTGACTTGGGAAGGCCAGTAATAAAATCCATTTGAACCTTATCCCATTTCCACAACGGAATAGGAAGTGGTTGTAGAATTCCGGCAGGCTTCTGATGTTCTGCTTTAACGCGACGGCACACATCACATTCAGCAACATAACGAGCAATGTCCTGCTTCATTCTAGACCACCAGTACCTTTGACGGAGATCACGATACACCTTGGTGCTACCCGGATGAATAGACAGCGGTGTATCATGTGCCTCCTTCATGACCTTGTCAGTCATGAGTTCGAAGCGAGGTACGACAATGCGGTTTCTGAAATACAAGGTTCCATCTTCAGACAGCGAGAAATTCCTGAACTTTTCTAGGTGAAGGTCTTTCTTCATCAGATCAATTTCAGCATCTTTAGATTGCGCATACTTAACAGCTTTCTCAAGATCCGGTTGTATCACAAGGTTATTAAAAGAACCCTGTGGAACAATACGCAGATTCAGCTTGCGTAGTTCTTCAAAAAGACGAGGTTGAGCTCGCTTAACCATGAGGTTGTCGCAATAGGACTTGCGGCTTAAGGCATCAGCCATCATGTTAGCCTTGCCAGGGGTATAAGAAATACCCAAATCATAGTCCGTAATGGCCTCCATCCATCTTTGCTGATGGAGGTTGAGAGATGGCTGAGTGAACAAGTACTTCAGACTTTTATGATCCGTGTAGATCTCGCAACGATTACCAAGGAGGTAATGTCGCCACAACTTCAATGCATAGATGACAGCAGCTAGTTCTAGATCATGTACCGGATTATTCTCTTCATGTGGGCGCAACTGACGAGAGCCATAGGCAATCACTTTACGCTCTTGCATTAGGACACTACCTAATCCTTCACGGGATGTGTCACAATAGATCACAAAATCTTTACGAGAATCTGGTGGAGCAAGTACTGGGGCATATGTCAGCTTGTCCTTGTGTGTTTGAAAACTTTCCTGACATTTTTCTGTCCATTCAAATTGAACGACCTTGTGAAGCAGATCAGTCAAAGGCTTAGCAATCTTAGAAAAGTTCTCAACAAATCGACGACAATAGCTAGCAAGGCCAAGAAAACTTCTCACTAGCTTGACGTTCTTCGAAGTAGTCCAGTCAAGAATAGCCTAAACCCGCTCCGGGTTAACAGCAATTCCATCCATGGAAATCACATGACCAAGGTAGGTTACTTCAGAAAGCCAGAATTAAAATTTGGAGTATTTGGCATACAACTGGTGTTCTCAGAGCCTTTCCAGTACAAGACGGTGGTGTTCAACATGTTCTTCTTTATTCTTTGAATAGACCAGAATATCATCTAGATAAACCACGACGAATTTGTCGAGGTAATCCATGAAGATATAATTCATCAGGCGGGAGAACGTAGCTGGAGCATTTGTTAAGCCAAATTACTTGACGGTGTACTCATAAGAGCCATAATGGGTAACAAATGCACTCTTCGGAATATCCTCTTCGCGAACACGGATCTGATGATAACCCAACCTCAAGTCGAGTTTAGAGAACACCGATGATCCAGCAAGTTGATCATACAAATCATTGATCCGAGGAAGCGGGTATTTATCCTGAATGGTTGCCTGGTTGATAGGACAGTAATCTTGAACCAACCGATTCGTACCATCTTTCTTCTTAACGAAGAGTGAAGGTGCTCCCCAGGCAGAGGAACTGGGGCGGATGAAACCCTTCTTAAGTGACTTGTCGATTTCTTCCTTAAGCTCGAGAAGGTGGTGCGGAGGCATTTTATAAGGACGCTTCGCAATAGGGGTTGTGCCTGGTTTCAAGTCGATGACAAACTCGACAGCTCTAGCAGAGGGTATTCCTAGAAGTTGTTCTGGAAAGACATCTTGAAAATCATGAACAACTGGAATGTTCTCGAAGCCTTCAAGAGGTGAGGCATTCAATGCATTCAGAGCGTATATCTGGCTCTCAGCATCCTAAGCTATTCGGGCTGAGTATTTGACTGTCTAGCCAGAAGGGTGGGTGAGCTTGACTGTCTTAGTAGCGCAATCAATCAAAACATTATGGGCTGTCAACCAGTCCATACCAAGAATGATGTCTATGTCGGAAGTTCCAAGTACAATGAGAGGAACCGGAAAAAGTAGACCTCCAATCTCGATGTGGTTGTGAGGGCTTACCATTGTGGTTTGCCACTTGGATCTCGGGGACTGAACCATTAGGGGAGTGGGTAATTCTTCCAGGTATAACTCATGTGACTAAGCAAATTGTTGGGCCACAAAAGCATGCGATGCTCCTGAATCAAAGAGAACAGAGGCTGGTACTAAATTCACAGAGAGTGTTCCTAGCATGATAGTCGGTTCCTTCTGAGCCTATTCAGCATCGACATGATTGGCATGGCCGAGTACAACAGCAGACGGTATGATATTACGGTTTCTGAATCGGCGGTTTCGACAACTCTTCTTACGACCATTAGGAGGACATGGTGCAACCTGCGGAGAAGCCATAGCATTAGGAGGTCCATCATGAACCGTTAGCTGTCTCGACGGTGAAGGCAGACGAGGTGCAACATATGATGGCCTTGGTGTTGTAGCAGGTCGGTGGTGAACATTGTGGGGAATCCAGACTTGACGTTTCTGAACAGGTCGACCCGCAGACGAGCCGACATCTCGAGTACGCTTGAGCGACTCCTGGTAATTAGTCAGAGCAGTTTCAACTTGGAAAGATTGGCTGACAAGCGTTGCGAAGTCTATGCAATCATGGGCAGCAAGGGCGAGGTTTATATCAGTACGCAGTCCTTCACGAAATTTCTCCTGCTTGCATGCGTCAGTGCAAACGTCATCTTCAGCATAGCGGGACAATTCAAGAAATTTCCTCTGATATTCATCCACAGTCATTTTACCCTGAGAGAGTTCGCGGAACTCCTGCTTCTTCTGGTCCATCAGACCTTGAGGAATGTACCGTGCACGAAAGGCTGACTGAAATTCCTGCCAAGTGGTTACAGTTTCAGCAGGCAACATACCCTTGTGGCTTTCCCACCATTGAGCAGCTGATCCCCTCAGGTGATACGTCGCATAGGTGACGTAACTGTCAGGGATAACATTGGCCGACTTCATCTGGAAGGCAATGTCATGGAGCCAATCATCAGCATCCATTGGATCAGTCGAGCTGCGAAAATTGGACGGATTGAGGCGCACGAATTCTGGCAGAGTTACTGGTGTAGGCTGTTGATGAGCATTCTGGTTTGGGAACTGAGCCAATATCCCGGTCATAACATGACGGTTCAGTTCAAACTGCTGCATCATTGCGGCAATATAAGGTGGAGGTGGAGGATCGTCAGCCATCCTGCCAAATCAACAGGGGCAGTTTAGAAATAACAACTGCATGTGTATGGAGTTATTCATGATGTAACACGAGAAAGTAACAAGAAGGATCAGGTGCATATTAGTAGTCATTAAAGACATACAGAATGATGCACGGAGTGGGACACAAACGGTGGTAGGAGTACGGAAATGCACGCAGCTAGACAAGCTAGGCGGCGCGCAGGCACGGGATGAGGAATACGACAACGTGACATAACAAAGGCTACATCACGTCGGAGAAACTGCTGGAGCGAGGATTCTGCAAGTGACAACACAGGGTGCCCTCGATAAAAGGATCCTGTAAGCAGAACCTGGCCCACAATTCTTGAAGCAAGGGGGATAATATCAGAACTCCGGGTGGATGTGATCACGAGAACCTAATGTTGGAGTTAGTAAAATTTTAACCCGAATAGAAGAGAGATCAAAGTCCCAGAGTAAAGATCGAGGAGTAAAAGATCCTAATACCACCCAATAGGCGACGTGGGCCCGTAAGCCACACAGCCATGTTAGTAAAATAGTTTTCATTGACTAGACTCGATTTCGGCCAAGGAGTTGGAAGGGGGGATTCCTACAGGCAGTCGGCTCTGATACCAACTTGTGACGCCTCTGGCTTAATCGTACACTAATCATACACGCAAATGCACACGATCAAGCCTAAGGACTCACGAGAAGATATCACAACACAACTCTAAAACATAACTAAAGTCATACAAGCTTTATATTACAAGCCAGGGGCCTCGAGGGCTCGAATACATAAGCTTGCATACAAGCGTCAGCGGAAGCATCAGATATCTGAGTACAGATATAAAAGAAAACACAGATAGGCCCTTAGAAGGCGGGGCAAAAGAAAACACTACGATCGAAAGGCGCAGGCCTCCTGCCTGGGACCCTCCGAACCTAATCTTGGTCGTCAGCCAACTCGTAGTAGTATGCACCCTCGGGGTAGTAGTAGCGATCGTCGGCGGGTGCAGCTGTCTCAGGGGCTCCGTCATCTGGTCACGACAAACTGATATGGGAAGAAAAGCAAAGCAAAGCAACCGTGAGTACTCCGAAGTACTCAGCAAGCAAGGATCTACACTACATATGCAACATTATCAAAGGAAGGCTGTATATGTGGACTCGGCTGCAGAAATGCCAGAATAGAGAGAAGGCCTAGTCCTATCGAAGACTAGCATCTTCGACGGTCTTGCAGCAATAGAAGAGAGTAGATCAGCACAGTATAAAGTAGTAGTAGTGTTATCAACCTCACCCAGAGATCCTTTCTCGACTCCCTGCGAGAAAACAATCCCAGAGCCATAGAGTCATCAACCTCGTCCTGAGATCCCTTCTTGACTCCTTGCGAGAAGCAATCCCAGAGCCATAGTATCCAATTCTAGTTGTATCGATCGGGATACAACTCCGAGTGTCCGTTACCGAGGATCCGGCTATGCATAGATTAGTTCTTCCCTGCAGGGGTGCACCAACTTACCCACCACGCTCGCTTAACTCCGGCCGGACACACTTTCTGGGTCCTGCCCGGCCTCGGTCAAACGACACACCGCAACCCTACCTAGAGCTCAGCAGAGAGGTCCCCGCCGGTCTAAAACCTAAGCGCCCAGGGGTCTTGGGCCATCACCCTGTGCACTCCGGGTCGTTGTGTGCAGGGTGGATACCAGCACCGCCTCGGATGGTCGGTACGATCCGACCGTGCCACAATGCTGAACTGGACGTCTGACAGAACTTTCGGCTGATGCCACGATGCGGAGTGCCCATAACTTTTCCCGCGTGATGGTTAGTGCTATCAGGCCAGAGGCCCACTCAGAGCAAATATCCAAATCGTAGTGTGTTGGTAGTGCGGTAACAAGCAGAGACTCACGATCGATGTGACCCCATCGCCCCGTCTCGAGGACTTGCGGCAAGGGCCAAGAATGCCCGGCCAGGCCTCGTATTCATCACTCGGGCACCATCCAGGTCAACCCGTCTCGCAAAAAGACTGTCGGGAACTCAGGTCCACCTCTACTGGGCGGTACCGCCTGTCCCTCCAGTTCTGCAGTAAAAGTAACTCCCTCGGGTCGCCCTCGGGGCCGACCCATTTCTAACAAGGTTCAGGGGTAAAGTCACAGTAACCGTGTGTCCATAACATCAGGGGAATCCGAGGTATCACCCTCGTTGGATTCCTACTCGATGTATCTGTCAAGGTGAACTCGGAGGAATCACCCTCGATGGGTTCACACTTGATGTGTTGCACGACAGCGTCGTTATCGGAAGTGGTGAAGGAGTAATCACCCTCGATGACCATGACCGAAGAGCTACTCTAAAGAGTTAACATCAGAAGTGCTACACGAGGTATCACCCTTGGCACTCGATAGTAACGCTGCAGTGTCGTTACAACTAAGGGGGTGATGTGCGGAGCCGGGGCCTGGTTGTCGAGTCTTCTGATAATCCAGCGGGGCAATCGGGACAAGTGGGGTCACTAGGTCTCTATCCAGCCTATACTAAACAGTTTAGGATAAGCAGGTAAGGTATCAATAGCAGGTTACAAGAAACAGGCTATGCATCAGAATAGGATAAACAGTAGCAGCAGCAATTCTAATGCAAGCATGAGAAAATAGAATGGGCGATATCGGGATGATCAGAGGGGGGGCTTGCCTGGTTGCTCTGGCAAGAAAGAGGGGTCGTCAACGGTGTCGTCGGGCTACTGAGCTACGTCGGTCTCGGGGACGACGTCGGTGTCGGGGTCTACCAAGAGAGAAGAGGGGGAAGAAACAGTAAATATAAAGCAAACAAGAGCATGACATGACAATACGCAGAGCTAGGGGTGACCTATCGCAGTGCTCGGCGATACAGACGAAGAGGAATAACATCCGGGAATGTTTTCCCGAAGTTTGGCATTTTTGGACAGATGAAACGGAGGGGGACGGTTGCATGTTCGCTATGCTAGAGACGTGTGGCGGACGAACGGACCGCGTATTCGGATTCGTCTCGTCGTTCTGAGCAATTTTCATGTACAAAGTTTTTCTATCGGAGTTACGGATTATTTTCTATGATTTTCTAAAGTTTAAACTAAATTCTGGAATTATTTAAATTATTAAATCCAACATTATCCAGAGCAGTGCTTGCTGACGTCAGCATGACATCAACATGACGTCACAGGTTAATTAGACAAAACTGATTAGTCCTAATTAGGAGATTAGTTTAACTAAGTTTAATTAGTTTAATTAAAACAGATTAATTAAGTTAATTAATTCACTAATTAATTACTTAATTACTTAAATAATTAACTTTATTTTTATTTATTTAATTTTATTATTTTTCTTAATTATTTTCTTCTTTTTTTTAAAGGTTCTGGGGCGGGGCCCCCTAGTAAGTGGCCCGGAGGGCCATAGCGGGCGCGGGCATCGAGCGCTGGCCCGTGGGGGCATACCCGACTGGGCGCGGGTGCCGGTGCGACGGGGCGGAGGCGGGGCACATTGGCGGCGGCGAGCGGCTGTGCTAGGCGAGGCCGTGGCCAGAGCGGCACGCGGCCGGCAGCGAAGCGGTGAGCAGGGTCCGCGGCAGGGGAGCCTGGGGGCGCGGTGGCGCGGGGCGTGCGACGGATGAGGCCACTGCGGGCGGGCGGCGCGAGCTGCTGTGCGGACGCGCGAGCGCGCGCGCGCTTCGGCGCGGGCAGGCGCGGCCAGGAGCAAGAGGGAGAGAAGGAGAGGCCGGGGCCTCACCGCGGGGCCGTAGGGACAAGGGCAGCGGGGCTCGGGGAGGAGGACGGGGACGACGGCGAAGGGATCGAGGCGGTGGAGCAGCGGCGGGGCGGCGTGCGTCGACAACGGGTGGCCGAGGCGGAGGCGCTCCGGGCGGCGACCGCACCACTGGCGACGAGGGCGGCAGGGTGGTGAGCGGCGACGGGATCGATCCCGATCCAGGGGGAATCGGGGGAGTGAGGGGGGAAGTGGAGACGAGCGGTTCGGGGGGGAAGTGGGGTGGCGCTAGGGTTCGGCCGGGTGGAGAGGGGGTTAGTAGGTGGGGAGGTGGGCCGGCCTGGTGGGCGGTTGGCTGGGCCGTGGCCCAGTTGGGCCGGGGGGTTTTGCTGTTTTTATTTTCTTTTACTTCTTTTCTTTTTCTTTGTTTTTATTTCAAATGACTTTTGCAAAATATGATACTTGCCAAAATAAATGCTATGCAATATTTACCACTGTTTTAAAATGGTTAGGAGGCAAATGGATTCCATATTAATTGTACATTAAATAAAATGGAATAAACACTTCTGTTTTGTTGTTGTTTCTTGCTGTTAGAGTTACTTAATTAATTTAATTAATGTTGCTGCTATTTTTATAAATGCCTTGGGAATATTTGCAACATGATGGAAATTTTAGTTCCTGGATTTGAACAACTTTTATATTTACTTTAAGTTTGAATTTCCATTTGAATTTGAATTATGAAATGAGATATGTTACTAATGATGATTAAGTACTGTTGATCATGATGACCTGGCATAATCAAAAGGGTGATCACTGTAGCTTAATACATGGGGTGTTACAAATCTCCTCCACTAACAAGAATTCTCGTCCCGAGAATTAAGAGGTAGAAGGGAAAAGATCGGGGTATTCAGCACGGAGGTTATCCTCGCGTTCCCAAGTGGCTTCATCTTCAGTATGATTTGACCACTGCACTTTGAGGAACTTGGTAACCTTCTGACGGGTCCGACGTTCAGCTTCATCGAGAATGCGGATCGGATGCTCCTTATAAGATAGATCATCTTGCAATTCGAGCATCTCGTGATCCATTGCTCGGTGCGGAGATTCCTTGATGCAACGACGAAGTTGCGACACATGGAAGACGTCTTGGATATGAGAGAATTGCGGCGGCAACTCCAATTTATATGCCACCTGACCACGTCTGGCAACAATGCGAAAAGGACCAATGTAGCGTGGAGCTAGCTTGCCGTTAATTCCGAAGCGGTGAGTGCCCTTCATAGGAGTGACTCGCAAATAAGCTTGATCACCAGGTTGATAAGTCAAAGCCCATCGTTTGCGATCATAGTTGCTCTTCTGGAGGTCCTGAGCCGCCTTAAGATTTTCTCGAACGATACGAACTTGCTCTTCGGCGTGTTGAATAATATCCGGACCCACGAGCGGTCGTTCCCCAGTTTCTGACCAATTCAGAGGGGTTCGACACTTACGTCCATATAGAACTTCAAAGGGAGCCATTTTCAAGCTGGCTTGATAGCTGTTGTTATATGAGAATTCCGCATAAGGAAGAGATTCTTCCCACTTCTTACCGAACGATATAACACAAGCCCGAAGCATGTCTTCAAGCACTTGATTTACTCGCTCGACTTGGCCTTGGGACTGGGGGTGATATGCTGAACTCCAGGTGATATGAGTTCCCATAGCTTCTTGGAAACTTTCCCAGAACTTTGAGGTGAAAAGACCGCTGAAAATGCGTTATATCGACTAGAGGGGGGGTGAATAGGCGATTTTTACAAATTCGTCACTGAGGAATTTCAAGGTGAGGAAATTCCTAAGCGCAGAACTACTTAGCAGCGGAATAAGTACTCAGATGCAAGCATAACAGAGCAGTAGCACAGTCATCATGATGAAATGAAAACAAGCACAGAGTACGAGAAGCGTAAACACAGGATAAGCAGGCTGAAGACAAACTGACTGAAGAAATTGAACTGAGGAAATTGAGAAAGTCTTCAGACAAAGTCTTCAAACAGTAATGATCAAATACATAGCAAGTATGCGAGGAAATGAAAGGGTTGAGGAAATAGAACCAGTAGCTCGGTGAAGACAATGATTTGGTAGACCAGTTCCAACTGCTGTGACAGTTGTACATCTGGTTAGAGCGGCTAGGTATTTAAACCTGAGGACACACAGTCCCGGACACACAGTCCTCACCGTATTCTCCTTGAGCTAAGGTCACACAGATCTCGCCCAATCACTCGAGGTAAGTCTTCAGGTGACTTCCAAACCTTCACATACTCGGTCACTCGGCAATCCACAATTTCCTCTTGGATGCTCTAGACCATGACGCCTAACCGTCTGGAGGATGCACAGTCCTCAAAGGTAACAAGCGTCGGTTCCACACAGGAACAATCTCTTCAGTGATGCTCAATCACTTTGGGTTTGTAGGTGTTTGGGTTTTTGGGTTTTTCCTCACTTGATGATTTTCGCTCAAAGTCCTCAGAGGATGGGATGCTCTAAATGACAAGTGTCAATCTATTTCTTGGAGCAGCCAACCAGCTAGTGGTTGAAGGGGGCGGCTATTTATAGCCTAGGGAGCAGCCCGACATGATAAGACATAAATGCCCTTCAATGATATGACCGTTAGGTGGGTAGGATATTTGGACAGCTGGCGCGTAGCACAGCAACGGTCGGAAATTTGAGTATCAAATTCCTCAGGGCTATCATGTTCCTCACTTGTAGGCAATCCGCACTGGCGAATTCCTAACTCCTCAGTCAGAACAAATTCCTCAGAGAACAGAAGAACTTCGTCTCTGTCACTGAAGAACTTGACTAAACTGTATGAGATTTCCAATGGCTTCACTCGAAAGGATTGGGTAGGTGTAGGATTTTGAGTTGAGCATCACTTGGAAACTTTTCCTTAGTTTTCCCTCGACCCCCTTTAACAGTACGGTGTTTCCTATGACTCAAGAAGAAGAAAATGAAACTACGAAAACAAAAGTCTTCACGCTTCATAATCCTCGCATGAATATCAAGTCTTCAGGGTCACACCAATTTCTTCACTTTCAATGTCTTCAAGAAAACCAAAGTCTTCAGTTGAAGACATTCATTTTTAGGGGTCGACATTCATCGTAAATAACAAACTCCTCATAGACTTATAGACCTGTGTACACTCACAAACACATTAGTCCCTTAACCTATAAGTCTTTAATACACCAAAATCACTAAGGGGCACTAGATGCACTTACAATCTCCCCCTTTTTGGTGATTGATGACAATATAGGTTAAGTTTTCAACGGGGATAAACATATGAAGTGTAAATACTAATATTGAGGAATTTGACTGCAAGATATAGAAGAACTCCCCCTGAAGATGTGCATATTTGAAGAATTTGCTTTGAAATAGCAAATGCACATTGTTGAATAATATCATGGAGATCTCCTCCTATATCTTGAAATTCATACACGCATTTATCGTATGATATGAAGAATTTGAAATGCATGATGAAATATGGTGTCTGACGAAATTCAGCATGCGTGCATTATGGTATTGAGGAAATGACGAAATTCAGCATGCGTGCATTATGGTATTGAAGAAATAGCATGCAGAAAAACAGAGCAAAAGTATCAGACCACCATAGGACTTAAGTTTACAACTCATCAGAGCAAACACCTCAGAAAAGCAAGAGTTGAAACTTAACAGAAATATAGCCCATATATATAAGACCCGCTTGAAGACTAAACTCAAATTTCTCCCCCTTTGTCATTGAATGACCAAAAGGGACGAAAAATGAGGACTAACGCCCCTGAAGAATATCATCATGATGTCGATGGAGGAGCGCCAGCATTGTTGGGGTCGTCTGTTGAGGTAGGGCCTGCCGCAGTGTCGTTCAAGTCTTCAGCTTCATCCGTCTCGCGCGATGAAGAATATGAACTGGCAACAAGCTGAGGAACTTTGACTTTCTTGAATTTCTTCGAAGGTGGCTGGGACCAGTCAAAGTCCTGTTGGAAGCCCATCTCCTTGAGTTCTTCAGCACTATGAAGATTAGACAGAATCGCCCAAGTGCGGTCAAAGACTTCATGCAAGTAGTAGTGATTCTTCTTCACAGTATTTTGAGTGACTGTCATGTTCTGAAGAATTGCACCAAACTGACGCTTGACCCACTTGTGATTTCGATCAACTTTCTGATGAAGACTAAGGAGAAGTTCACGATCAGTCATCACACGCGGAGCTGTGGCTTGAGGATGATGTTCTGAAGCTTTGGCGGCAGAATCTTGAGTTGCAGAGTCATCATTGGTGGGATAGGAAGTAGCTTTGCGAAACTGTCCATCCAATGGACGAGTACCTTCATCAATAACAGCAGCCTTGCCCTTCTCGTCAGCTGAGGAAATAGTCCGTTTGAGGACTTCAATAGGGGGCAAATAGCTGAGATGATTTTGAAAGTCAGCCTTATAATGAATTGAAGACCTTGATCTGATGAATCTCTTGATCCAGGGAGCATAAGGCTTCAACTCAAAAGGCGACAGAGCAGCATTGGCCAAAGTCCTCATGAAGAAATCATGGTAGTTGATAGGAATACCGTGAATGATATTGAACAGCAGATTCTTCATAATGCCAACAACTTCTTCATCATCAGAGTTGTGGCCCTTGATTGGACTGAGGGTTTTGGTCAATATGCGATAGACTGTCCTTGGCACATAGAGCAATTCCTTGACGAGGAATTTGGTCCTTGGAGCTTGGCCTGGCTTCAAAGGCTTCATCAGCACTTGCATCAGATGATCAGACAGTTCAGGTTCAACATAGAGAAGCCTTGCACCTTCAGTGGGAGGACTGACTGGGACGGCATGAAGCAATTCAGAGGCCGGTGCTTTGAAATGAGTATTATCGGTCATCCAGTCCAATACCCATGAATTGACATCATCAACATTTCCAGTAATGTGCAGCGTGGCGAAGAATTGAAGAATGAGTTCTTCATTCCAATCGCAGATGTCGGTGCAGAAATTGAGTAACCCAGCGTCATGAAGAACACTGAGGACTGGGGTGAAGCAGGGTAGCAATTCCATATCTACATGAGGAATTTGCTCATGTTCAAAGATCGTATCCTTATCAACCAACAATGAGGAGTAGAAGTTCATCTGGCTTGCAGTCCAGAAACGCTTGCGATGAAGACGAGCAGAGTCATAGGGATTGTAGTCAGTGAAGAATATGTGCTCGTTGAAGAAATCCTCAGCATTAAACTTCTGCTTCTTGGAGTGAGGGTTCTGTGGCTTGGGCTGAAGATTAACAGTTGAAGAATTTACAGCCTCTTGAGGTATAGCCACTGGAGCCACTGGCTGAGGAATTTCAGCAGCAGCCTTGGCCTCCATTTCTTCAGACATATGTACATCAGCGCTAGTGGCTGGAACTTCTTCAGGAATAGAATGAAGTGAAGCTTGATGTTCATCAGAGCCCGTATGAATTTCTTCAGTTGGCACAGGGGACTGAGGAACATGATGTAGAGGGGTTGTCAGAGGTGAATTGGGGTGATGACTTTCCCAAAAGTCATCATTCAGAATAGGTGTTGTAGACCCAATATCCACATCCTCATCTTCTTCAGTTCCTTCGACGCCTGCCTCTTCAGCTGTGAACTGAGGCATGGGCGATGATACCAGTGGGGTTGAAGAGAAAGTATCCACTTCAATTTCTTCATCCATCTGCTCTGTCGAAGCAGCAGAAGGATCTTCTTCATCAGATTTACTTGGAATTTCATATTCCTCACCAAAGGGAATGATCTCCTTTGATGGCATGCTTGATATTGGAATAGCATCAATTGGGTTTTCAGATGAACTCGTCAAAGTCTTCAATTTCTTGGGAGCTGAAGACTCTGAAGATGCAGATGCTTTCCTTTTCTTCATAGCTGCTCGCTCCGCAGCCTTGGTTTTCTTCGCTTCTGATGCAGAAGGAAGGTTGATGCTTGTCATCGGTGCAGGAGGAGCAGAGGAAATTGGTTGAATTTCTTCAGGCACAACAGATGCAGTTGCCCTGGCTTGTTCAGATTCCTCAGGCACAGTAGCAGATGCTTCAACTGGCCTGGATTGCTCTTCAGGCGCAATATTGGAGGTTGCCCTGGCATTTTCTTCAGAGACTGGAATTTCTTCATCAGCTCTGGCGCTTTCATTTTCTTCAGCAGACTGAACAGATGTTCCAGTCTGAGGAAATTTGGGTTGCGATGAAGCTGCAACACTTGGAGTAAATCCTTTTGCCATTCTGACGAATCTGACTTTGGCACCTAGCCAATCTGCATGGAATGCATGAAATTCATCACTGAGTGCTTTGATCTCAGCCTACATAGACACAAGTTCTTCAGGAGACATTTTCACAACATTATTCTTCAGAAAACGCTCCTTCTTGTACTGAGCCTTCTTCACCTGCCTGGCCTTTCCAAATTTCCATTTTTCTTCATTTATGAAGGCCGTCAACATGTGACTTTGACCAGGAGTGAGGTTTAATTCAGGCAAAGGTGTGTTAGGGTTCTTGTGCCATAGATCAATAAAATCAAGGATCTTCCTTGGATCCAGCATGAGGGGCACAGCACTGCCTTTGGCTCTAGCGGCCCTTTGTTGTCGATCTCTGATGAGCTCAGCTAATTCTTCATCATCAGCTTCGTCTTCGCTTGACGGAACCTGAAAGGCGACTTGCTTCTTGTGAGGACTTGGCCTTGTGCCTCGTCCAGCAGTGGCCTTTTTCTTCAGCAAGGTCGGAGTTGTTGAAGACTGAGGTGGAGCTGAAGAACTTGCAGAGACTCCTGAAGCAATTGAGATTCCAGTAGTCCTTTGGCATGTGGCAAGATGCACAGGTGCTGAGGACTTTGCAGGAGCAGCTGAGGATTTTGCAACCGAGGGAGTTGGAGCTGCTTTTGAGGAATTTGCTTGAGGAACAGGCCGTGAGGGCTTTGAAGAGCTTGGCCGTGAGGGCATTGCAGCTGAGGAACTTGTCTTGACAGCTGATTTCTTCAGCATAGCCTTCTTAGGCTTGATAGCAGAGGCCTCAGCGGCGGCAGCAATAGAATCTTCATTGAATTTCTTTACTGCCTCTTTAGCCACTTTGGCCAGCTTGGCTTGATGCTTAGCCCACTCCTGAGGAAATTCCTCACCTCTTCTGATGCTAGTGGGATCAGCTTCTTGGCCAGGAGCCAATGGAGGTCTTGGACATGGAGGGTTAACAGCAAATTTCTTCATGTACTTGGGAGTGACATAGCGATATTCCCTCCATTCTCTTGCCCATCTCCTCTCAATCTTCTGAATGCGCACTTTGTGCTGATTTTTGTTCTCCTTGCCATGAGTTGCTTCATCAGGAGTACAATATTCATCATAGATGTCATCAGGGATCTCAAAAGCAGTATTTGTTTCTGGCCTCTTTCCTCCCTTTTGAGGTCTTTTACCATCAACCATTTTCTTCACTTGAGGGTTTTGAACAATCGAATTTTCTGATGAGGTATGCAATTTTTCTTCAAGGAACGCTGCAAATGAGTTAAGTTGATGAGAACCTAGAGATTCAGCAGCGGACATGTGTACCTGTGAACAGAATATAGGTGCGAAGAGTTTTGGAGAGGTCATATGTGTTCTCAGAAGATTTTCAAAAGTATCAAGTTTGAGGAAGATGACCAGGGGTGTCTTGAGGAATTTCACTAAGCATTTTGACTTAGGTTCCAGAGTTGTGTAGATTGAAAATCCACACAATTGAGGAATCTTGAAGAAAAACGTTGCTTAGAGAAACTGATCAAGGACAGAAGCAAGTTGGTGTTTAAGAACATGAAATTTGAAGAATAAACACCTTTTGAAGATTTTGTGGAAATCATCAGAATCAACAAGGGAAGTAAAAATAAATTTTATTTACCCTTGACGACGAACACGACGAACTGAGAGTGGCAGTGGAGATGTTCATCCGTTCAGATCTTCCACGCCCTAACTTGGCGATGGAAAACAGCTACGGCGGCGGCGGAGTGAAGATTTCCGCGGCCGGCGTGAGTACGACGGCGACGAGGTCGAGGCAGTGAAGCTCTTCCTCACCGGCGACGATGGAGTGTAGCGGCAGCGCTAGGTCTGAGAGCTCCTGCGGGGTAAATGAGCTCTGAGGAGGGCGAGGGGTATTTATAGCAGAGGTGAAAAACCGCTCGTCCGAAGAAAATGGACAAACGTGCCCCTGACCCTTCTTATCCTAACGACATGTGTCACCCACGTACTGTGAAGTGGAGATCGTGTTAGATAGTGGGTGAATAGATAAATCTTATCGAGGGATATGGAATGGTTTGAGCGGCAAAAGCCGAAAATTCAGATAAGAATATTTTAATGTTTCGTTCGCAAATTCTTCAGCTGTCAAGGACACAGTGAAGACTTTGAACGGGTTTCAAATAGAACGCACATGAAGAATTTGTGAACGGACTGGATTGAGTTTAGCATAGAGGGGGAACGGGTCCGATCACATTCACTTAGAAGAAACACAACTTGAAGAATTAGCAATAAGTGAATGCTGTAGAGGACAGAAAACTCAAATATATATATATAGTCAATGAAGAACACAGTCGGAAAGAGTGAAGATTTTGCAAAGTTGAAGAATTTGAAAATTTGAAGAATTTGCACAATGATGAAAGACTCAGATTTTGAAGATTTTCAACTTTTTGTGGTGGCGTGACCCACCGTGTAAGAATGATGATTTCAGACACCGCGTACAATTATCGTAGGGTTCTAAGAATCAAATTCTTCATTAATTTCTTCACACTTAGAGGGTTAGTCTTCATTGATTGAAGAAAAATGTTTCTTCGTGTGTTGCACACCTAAGTCATCAATTTGCATAAGTGTTAGGATGTGTGTCCTTTTCAAAGGACATTCGAAGATTCTAAGATATTTAGCTCACACCGCAACTTGCTAAATCTCTTCTCATCCAAGGGCTTTGTGAAGATATCCGCTAGCTGTTCTTCAGACTTCACGGGATCAATAGAGATGTCACCCTTCAACACATGATCTCGAAGAAAATGATGACGAATCTCGATGTGCTTTGTCTTCGAGTGCTGAACTGGGTTATGAGCAATTTTGATGGCACCCTCATTGTCGCAGTAGAGTGGCACATTCTTCACATTGATGCCGTAGTCCTTGAGGGTTTGCTTCATCCATAGCAATTGAGCACAGCAAGAACCAGCAGCAATATACTCAGCTTCAGCAGTAGAGAGTGATACGCAGTTCTGCTTCTTCGAGGACCAACATACTAAGGATCGTCCGAGGAAATGGCATGTGCCTGAAGTTGACTTGCGGTCCACACGGTCACCGGCATAGTCAGAGTCAGAATATCCAATGAGATCAAAAACCGAGCCCTTGGGATACCATAATCCAAGTGTTGGAGTGTGAGCTAGATATCGAAGAATATGTTTCACAGCCTTATGGTGTGATTCCTTCGGTGTAGCTTGAAAACGGGCACACATGCAAACACTAAGCATAATATCCGGCCTAGATGCACATAGGTACAATAAAGAACCAATCATGGAGCGGTATACCTTTTGATCGAAGTCTATTCCATTTTCATTAGTGCATAGATGGCCATTTGTGGGCATAGGGATTTTGACGCCTCTGCATTCTTGCATACCGAATTTCCTCAGAACGTCCTTGAGGTATTTCTCTTGAGAAATGAAGATGCCATTACGTTGTTGACGAATTTGAAGACCTAAGAAGAATTTCAATTCTCCCATCATGGACATTTGATATTCCTCACTCATCATGTAAGCAAATTCGTCACTGTAATGTTGGTTGGTACAGCCAAAGATAATATCATCAACATATATTTGGCACACGAATAATTCATCATCATAGGTTTTGGTGAAAAGAGTTGGGTCGAGTGAACCGGGTTTGAAGCCTTTCTTCATGAGGAATTCCTTCAGAGTATCATACCACGCCCGAGGGGCCTGCTTGAGGCCATAGAGGGCCTTATTGAGTCTGAAGACTTTGTCAGGATGCTTAGGATCTTCAAAACCTGGGGGTTGAGCAACATATACTTCTTCCTCAAGCTTACCATTGAGGAATGCACTTTTCACATCCACTTGATATAAGATGATATTATGATGGTTAGCATAAGCAAGCAATATGCGAATAGCCTCAAGTCTAGCAACGGGTGCAAAAGTCTCATCGAAATCAATTCCTTCAACCTGTGTGTAGCCTTGAGCTACAAGATGAGCCTTGTTCCTCACCACTAGGCCATTTTCATCTTGCTTGTTGCGGTAGATCCATTTGGTACCGATGATATTGTGCTTGCATGGGTCCGGTCGCTTGACAAGCTCCCACACATTGTTCAGCTTGAATTGATGTAATTCCTCTTGCATTGCTTGAATCCATTCAGGCTCCAGAAATGCCTCATCAACTTTGGTGGGCTCTGTGATAGAGACGAAAGCAAAATGCCCACAAAAGTTAGATAAATGTGAAGCTTTTGAGCGAGTCAGAGGACCTGGTGCGTTGATGTCATTGATGATTCTCTCAATCTGTACTTCATTTGCAACGCGGGGATGAGCAGGTTGACGACTTTGATTTGGCTCAGCATTTTCTTCAGAGCCATTTTCTTCAGATGCGCCAGCATGCTGTTCTTCATGTTCTGGAATGATTTCTTCAGCAGATTCTTCAGTATGAATGACATCCTCAGTAGCTTTGAACTTGATGGTTTCCTCAGGCGTCTTTTCATCTAGCACAGGAGGTAGGTGCTCTCTTTGCGAGCCGTTAGTTTCATCGAACCGCACATCTACAGTTTCAACAACCTTGTTGTGATAGGTATTGAAGACCCTGTAGGTGTGCGAATCCTTTCCGTAACCAAGCATAAAACCTTCATGTGCTTTCGGTGCAAATTTAGAATTGTGATGTGGATCTCTAATCCAGCATTTAGCACCGAAGACTTTGAAATAACTCACATTGGGTTTCTTGTCAGTGAGGAGTTCATATGAGGTCTTCTTGAAGAATTTGTGAAGATATACCCTGTTGATGATGTGGCATGCAGTATCAATTGCCTCAGGCCAGAAGTGACGAGGTGTCTTGTATTCATCAAGCATGGTGCGAGCCATCTCAACAAGAGTCCTGTTCTTGCGCTCCACAACGCCATTCTGCTGAGGAGTGTATGGGGCAGATAGCTCATGAGTAATACCAAGTTCATCGAGATAGTCATCAAGACCAGTATTCTTGAACTCAGTCCCATTGTCACTACGTATATGCTTGATCTTCATGCCGAAATTCGTCGAAGCCCTTGAGGAAAATTGTCTGAAGACTTCCTGCACTTCAGTTTTGTAAGTAATGACATGCACCCATGTGTAACGAGAATAGTCATCAACAATGACAAAGCCATATAGAGATGCTGCATTTGTTAGTGTGGCATAATGAGTAGGGCCAAAGAGATCCATATGAAGCAATTCAAAAGGACGAGAAGTAGTCATGATAGTCTTCGAGGGGTGCTTGGCTCTGGTCATCTTTCCAGCCTCACAAGCCCCACAAAGATGATCTTTGAGGAATTTGACACCCTCGATGCCAATGACGTGCTTTTTCTTCACGAGCGTGTGTAAGTTCCTCATGCCAGCATGACCCAGTCGTCGATGCCATAGCCAGCCTTCTGAAGCTTTAGCAAGTAGACAAGTGGCAGGCTGTGGTCCTGCAGAGAAATCAACAATATACAAGTCTCCTCTCCTAAAGCCTTCGAAGACTTTGGAATTGTCAGATTCCATGAGCACTAAGCAACGATATTTGCCAAAAACAAAAACCATATCAAGATCACAAAGCATTGAGACAGACATGAGGTTGAATCTGAGGGACTCGACAAGCATGACTTTATCCATGTGTCGATCCTTTGAGATTGCAACCCTACCTAGACCCAATACCTTGCTTTTGCCTTTGTCAGCGTAGGTGATATGCTTCAAGTGTGATGGAGATAAAGGAGTGTTCATTAGTAAGCTCTTGTCACCGGTCATGTGATTTGTACATCCACTATCGAGGACCCACTCAGTAGCTTTGGGTAAATCATCTTGCATATGAATTAGTGCATCTTACGAACTCATATACTTCAGAGTGAAGAATATGACATCAAATTCATCAGACATATTTCATCAATTAAAGCAACATATGTATATATAGCAATGTGAGGACGTGAGAAATGAATAAATCATTTCTTCATGATTAGCTTGCGTCCTTTCAAGCATTTCAGGTCTCCAGCAAATTCTTCAGACGATTTAGTTCGTCTGGAGACCTGACCCTGCATAAGAGATTACTTCCTTTTCTTCACCACCCACATCTGGAGGGGTGGCAAAGAGTTCATCATTCTGCGAGCTTCATAAGAGAAAGGTGGCATAGACGGCAGACCACTTCGTTTCACATAAGAGGGGTTAGGGTAAGCATATGAATAAGCAGAGAAATTCTTCGAGGACTTATGAACATAATGATTTGAAGAATAATGCATATATTCATAGCCCTTAGGATTTCCCTGCGAAACAGAAGTGTTAGCACGATGATGTTCATGTGAGGACTTGGATCCATGTGAGGAATTTGATCCATAAGAGGACTTGGATCCATATGAAGACTTTGGTTCATATGAAGAATTTGATCTGGGGTTCTTATTCTTCACAGGTGGTGTCATGAGGACATTCACCTGAAGACTTTCAAGGCACTTTTTGGGAACCCAGATTTTCTTCATAGGGGGACCATTCCTGCAGTTAGATCCAACATATCTAGCAAATACCTCACCATTCTGATTTTTGAACAGTTTATAGTTGGAGTCAAATGACTCATCAGATGAATATGAGGATTCACAAGTAAAGCCAGATAAAGTGGATGGATCTACGGGAGGTCCCTTCGCAGCAACCCATGAGGTTTTGGGATACTGCTCCGGTTTCCAGTAGGTTCCATCAGCATTGAGTTTCCTCTCAAAGGCAATACCGTCTTTCCTAGGGTTCCTGTTCAAGATCTGCTTTTTGAGCACATCACAAAGAGTCTGATGCCCTTTGAGGCTTTTGTACATGCCTGTCACATACAATTCCTTCAACCCTGCATTTTCGTCAGTGATACTAGTGGTATCCTCAGATGAGGAATTTGTGACCACAGAGATAGTTGAAGAATTTGCAGCAATGGAAGCATTTGAACATTCAGGTGAAGAATTAGCAGTTTCACGTTCAATGCATTTCAAGCATGGTGGAATAAATTCTTCCTGAGCGGAACTGATCTGTTGAGCAAGCAAAGAATCATTTTCCTTCTGAAGATCTTCATGACTCACCCTTAGCTTCTCAAGATCTTGCTTTCTTTGAAGAAATTCATAAGAAAGCTTCTCATGATCGGCTAGGAGAGTTTCATGATGACCTTGAAGGTTGTCAAACTTAGACTGTAGTTGCTGAAGATTATCAGTCAGTGTTTGAGTTCGATCCATTTCCTCACCTAACAGATCATCACTTTTGTCTAGCATATTTTGAACCTTTTCCAAAGCCTTTTGTTGTTTAACAGCAATATTAGCAAGTTTGGAATAGCTGGGTTTGAGGTTTTCATCAGATTCATCCTCACTTGATTCAGAGGAGGGATATTTGAATACCTTGGCACCTTTTGCCATGAAGCAATAGGTGGGAGCATAGTCATCGTTGCCGTCATCAGCAGTGTTGGGGAAGCCATTTTCCTCAGTGTTGAAGATGGACTTGCTAATATAAGCAGTAGAGAGGGCTAGGCTTGCCACACCAGAGTCTGACTTCTCAGATGCCTCCTCTTCCTCATGTTCCTCAGATTCAGCTTCAGAGTCCATTTCCTTGCCAATGAATGCCCGAGCTTTCTTGGAGCTGCTCTTCTTGTGAGATGAAGACTTTGAAGATCTTGACGATGAGGACTTTGAGGATTTCTTCTTCTTCTTAGAGTCATCTGAACTATCATCCTTGTATTTCTTCTTCTTTGATTCCTTCTCCCACTGAGGACAATCAGTAATGTAGTGACCAGGTTTCTTGCATTTATGGCAAGTTCTCTTCTTGTAATCACGGGATGAGGAATCTGATTTCATGTCATCACCTCTTGAGGATTTTCCAAATCGGCCACGTCTAGAGAACTTCTGGAATTTCCTCACGAGCATTGCTAGCTCCTGACTCAGTTCTTCAGGATCACCAAGGCTGCTACCAGAATCTTCATCTTCAGATTCAGAGACTGCCTTGGCTTTCAGTGCACGAGATCTACCATAGCTCGGTCCGTAGAGATCTCTCTTCTCATCTAGTTGGAATTCATGAGTATTTAGCCTCTCGAGGATATCAGCAGGATCAAGTGACTTGTAGTCACCACGTTCTTGAATCATCAATGCCAGTGTATCGAATGAAGAATCGAGTGACCTCAGTTATTTCTTCACCACCTCATGGTCGGTGATGTCAGTGGCACCCAGTGCTTGAAGCTCGTTTGAAATGTCAGTGAGGCGATCAAAGGTTTGCTGAACATTTTCGTTGTCGAGTCTTTTGAAGCGGTTGAAGAGATTGCGAAGAACGTCAACTCGAGAGTCACGTTGAGTTGAGACTCCTTCGTTGACCTTGGACAGCCTATCCCAGATAAGCTTAGCTGTCTCCAAAGCACTCACTCTGCCATACTGCCCTTTGCTCAGATGGCCACATATGATATTCTTCGCTTGAGAGTCGAGTTGCTTGAATCTCTTCACATCAGCAGCGTTTACGGAAGGAGTGACAGAGGGAACACCCTTTTCCACAACATACCAGAGATCGTTGTCAATTGCCTCAAGATGCATGCGCATCTTGTTCTTCCAGTAGGGGTAGTCCGTCCCATCGAAGGTAGGACACCCAGCTGAGACCTTGATCATGCCTGCAGTCGACATAACTAAAACTCCAGGTGGTTAAACCAAAATCACACAGACCAAGGGAGTACCTTGCTCTGATACCAATTGAAAGTGCGTTATATCGACTAGAGGGGGGGTGAATAGGCGATTTTTACAAATTCGTCACTGAGGAATTTCAAGGTGAGGAAATTCCTAAGCGACGAACTACTTAGCAGCGGAATAAGTACTCAGATGCAAGCATAACAGAGCAGTAGCACAGTCATCATGATGAAATGAAAACAAGCACAGAGTACGAGAAGCGTAAACACAGGATAAGCAGGCTGAAGACAAACTGACTGAAGAAATTGAACTGAGGAAATTGAGAAAGTCTTCAGACAAAGTCTTCAAACAGTAATGATCAAATACGTAGCAAGTATGCGAGGAAATGAAAGGGTTGAGGAAATAGAACCAGTAGCTCGGTGAAGACAATGATTTGGTAGACTAGTTCCAACTGCTGTGACAGTTGTACGTCTGGTTAGAGCGGCTAGGTATTTAAACCTGAGGACACACAGTCCCGGACACACAGTCCTCACCGTATTCTCCTTGAGCTAAGGTCACACAGACCTCGCCCAATCACTCGTGGTAAGTCTTCAGGTGACTTCCAAACCTTCACATACTCGGTCACTCGGCAATCCACAATTTCCTCTTGGATGCTCTAGACCATGACGCCTAACCGTCTGGAGGATGCACAGTCCTCAAAGGTAACAAGCGTCGGTTCCACACAGGAACAATCTCTTCAGTGATGCTTAATCACTTTGGGTTTGTAGGTGTTTGGGTTTTTGGGTTTTTCCTCACTTGATGATTTTCGCTCAAAGTCCTCGGAGGATGGGATGCTCTAAATGACAAGTGTCAATCTATTTCTTGGAGCAGCCAACCAGCTAGTGGTTGAAGGGGGCGGCTATTTATAGCCTAGGGAGCAGCCCGACATGATAAGACATAAATGCCCTTCAATGATATGACCGTTAGGTGGGTAGGATATTTGGACAGCTGGCGCGTAGCACAGCAATGGTCGGAAATTTGAGTATCAAATTCCTCAGGGCTATCATGTTCCTCACTTGTAGGCAATCCGCACTGGCGAATTCCTAACTCCTCAGTCAGAATAAATTCCTCAGAGAACAGAAGAACTTCGTCTCTGTCACTGAAGAACTTGACTAAACTGTATGAGATTTCCAATGGCTTCACTCGAAAGGATTGGGTAGGTGTAGGATTTTGAGTTGAGCATCACTTGGAAACTTTTCCTTAGTTTTACCTCGACCCCCTTTAACAGTACGGTGTTTCCTATGACTCAAGAAGAAGAAAATGAAACTACGAAAACAAAAGTCTTCACGCTTCATAATCCTCGCATGAATATCAAGTCTTCAGGGTCACACCAATTTCTTCACTTTCAAAGTCTTCAAGAAAACCAAAGTCTTCAGTTGAAGACATTCATTTTTAGGGGTCGACATTCATCGTAAATAACAAACTCCTCATAGACTTATAGACCTGTGTACACTCACAAACACATTAGTCCCTTAACCTATAAGTCTTCAATACACCAAAATCACTAAGGGGCACTAGATGCACTTACAACCGCCACGGTCCGAACTGATCTCCTTCGGAATACCGTGGAGTGATACAATTCTGGAGATATATAACTCTGCTAACTGACTAGCAGTGATCGTCTCCTTGACAGGCAGAAAGTGTGCAACTTTTGAAAGTTGGTCGACGACGACAAGAATAGCATCGTGACCCTTCTGTGACTTGGGAAGGCTAGTAATAAAATCCATTTGAACCTTATCCTGTTTCCACAACGGAATAGGAAGTGGTTGCAGAATGCCGGCAGGCTTCTGATGTTCTACTTTAATGCGACGGCACACATCACATTCAGCAACATAACGAGCAATGTCCTGCTTCATTCTAGATCACCAGTACCTTTGACGGAGATCACGATACATCTTGGTGCTACCCGGATGAATAGACAGCGGTGTATCATGTGCCTCCTTCATGACCTTGTCAGTCATGAGTTCAAAGCGAGGTACGACAATGCGGTTTCTGAAATACAAGGTTCCATCTTCAGACAGCGAGAAATTCCTGTACTTTTCTAGGTGAAGGTCTTTCTTCATCAGATCAATTTCAGCATCTTTAGATTGCGCATACTTAACAGCTTTCTCAAGATCCGGTTGTATCACAAGGTTATTAAGAGAACCCTGTGGAACAATACGCAGATTCAGCTTGCGCAGTTCTTCAAAAAGACGAGGTTGAGCTCGCTTAACCATGAGGTTGTCGCAATAGGACTTGCGGCTTAAGGCATCAGCCATCACGTTAGCCTTGCCAGGGGTATAAGAAATACCCAAATCATATTCCGTAATGGCCTCCATCCATCTTTGCTGACGGAGGTTGAGAGATGGCTGGGTGAACAAGTACTTCAGACTTTTATGATCCGTGTAGATCTCGCAACGATTACCGAGGAGGTAATGTCGCCACAACTTCAATGCATAGATGACAACAGCTAGTTCTAGATCATGTACCGGATAATTCTCTTCATGTAGGCGCAACTGACGAGAGCCATAGGCAATCACTTTACGCTCTTGCATTAGGACACAACCTAATCCTTCACGGGATGCGTCACAATAGATCACAAAATCTTTGCGAGAATCTGGTGGAGCAAGTATTGGGGCAGATGTCAGCTTGTCCTTGAGTGTTTGAAAACTTTCCTGACATTTTTCTGTCCATTCAAATTGAAAGCCCTTGTGAAGCAGATCAGTCAAAGGCTTAGCAATCTTAGAAAAGTTCTCAACAAATCGACGGCAATAGCTAGCAAGGCCGAGAAAACTTCTCACTTGCTTGACGTTCTTCGGAGGAGTCCAGTCAAGAATAGCCTGAACCTGCTCTGGGTTAACAGCAATTCCATCCATGGAAATCACATGACCAAGGTAGGTTACTTCAGAAAGCCAGAATTCACATTTGGAGTATTTGGCATACAACTGGTGTTCTCGAAGCCTTTCCAGTACAAGACGGAGGTGTTCAGCATGTTCTTCTTTATTCTTTGAATAGACCAGAATATCATCTAGATAAACCACGACGAATTTGTCGAGGTAATCCATGAAGATATAATTCATCAGGCGGGAGAACGTAGCTGGAGCATTTGTTAAGCCAAATGACTTGACGGTGTACTCATAAGAGCCATAACGGGTAAAAAATGCAGTCTTCGGAATATCCTCTTCACGAACACGGATCTGATGATAACCCAACCTCAAGTCGAGTTTAGAGAACACCGATGATCCAGCAAGTTGATCATACAAATCATTGATCCGAGGAAGCGGGTATTTATCCTGAATGGTTGCCTGGTTGATAGGACGGTAATCTTGAACCAACCGATTCGTACCATCTTTCTTCTTAACGAAGAGTGAAGGTGCTCTCCAGGCAGAGGAACTGGGGCGGATGAAACCCTTCTTAAGTGACTTGTCGATTTCTTCCTTAAGCTCGAGAAGGTGGTGCGGAGGCATTTTATAAGGATGCTTCGCAATAGGGGTTGTGCCAGGTTTCAAGTCGATGACAAACTCGACAGCTCTAGCTGAGGGTATTCGTGGAAATTCTTCTGGAAAGACATCTTGAAAATCATGAACAACTAGAATGAACTCGATGCCTTCAAGAGGTGAGGCATTCAATGCATTCAGAGCATATATCTGGCTCTCAGCATCCTAAGCTATTCGGGCTGAGTATTTGACTGTCTAGCCAGAAGGGTGGGTGAGCTGGACTGTCTTAGTAGCGCAATCAATCAAAACATTATGGGTTGTCAACCAGTCCATACCGAGAATGATGTCTATGTCGGAAGGTCCAAGTACAATGAGAGAAACCGGAAAAAGTAGACCTCCAATCTCGATGTGGTTGTGAGGGCTTACCATTGTGGTTTGCCACTTGGATCTCGGGGACTGAACCATTAGGGGAGTGGGTAATTCTTCCAGGTATAACTCATGTGACTGAGCAAATTGTTGGGACACAAAAGCATGCGATGCTCCTGAATCAAAGAGAACAGAGGCTGGTACTAAATTCACAGAGAGTGTTCCCAGCATGATAGTCGGTTCCTTCTGAGCCTTTTCAGCATCGACATGATTGGCATGGCCAAGTACAACAGCAGACGGTATGATATTACGGTTTCTGAATCGGCGGTTTCGACAACTCTTATTACGACCATTAGGAGGACATGGTGCAACCTGAGGAGAAGCCATGGCATTAGGCGGTCCATCATGAACCGTTAGCTATCTCAGCGGTGAAGGCAGACGAGGTGCAACATATGACGGCCTTGGTGTTGGAGCAGGTCGGTGGTAAACATTGTGGGGAATCCAGACTTGACGTTTCTGAACAGGTCGACCCGAAGACGAGCCGACATCTCGAGTACGCTTGAGCGACTCCTGGTAATTAGTCAGAGCAGTTTCAACTTGGAAAGATTGGCTGACAAGCGTTGCGAAGTCTGTGCAATCATGGGCAGCAAGGGCGAGGTTTAAATCAGTACGCAGTCCTTCACGAAATTTCTCCTGCTTGCGTGCTTCAGTGCAAACGTCATCTTCAGCATAGCGGGACAATTCAAGAAATTTTCTCTGATATTCATCCACAGTCATTTTACCCTGAGAGAGTTTGCGGAACTCCTGCTTCTTCTGGTCCATCAGACCTTGAGGAATGTACCGTGCACGAAAGGCTGACTGAAATTCCTGCCAAGTGGTTACAGTTTCAGCAGGCAACATACCCTTGTGGCTTTCCCACCATTGAGTAGCTGATCCCCTCAGGTGATACGTCGCATAGGTGACATAACTGTCAGGGATAACATTGGCCGATTTCATCTGGAAGGCAATGTCACGGAGCCAATCATCAGCATCCATTGGATCAGTCGAGTTGCGAAAAGTGGACGGATTGAGGCGCACGAATTCTGGCAGAGTTACTGGTGTAGGCTGTTGATGAGCATTCTGGTTTGGGAACTGAGCCAATATCCCGGTCATAACCTGACGGTTCAGTTCAAACTGCTGCATCATTGCGGCAATATAAGGTGGAGGTGGAGGATCGTCAGCCATCCTGCCAAATCAACAGGGGCAGTTTAGAAATAACAACTGCATGTGTATGGAGTTATTCATGATGTAACACGAGAAAGTAACAAGAAGGATCAGGTGCATATTAGTAGTCATTAAAGACATACAGAACGATGCACGGAGTGGGACACAAACGGTGGTAGGAGTACAGAAATGCACGCAGCTAGACAAGCTAGGCGGCGCGCAGGCACGGGATGAGGAATACGACAACGTGACATAACAAAGGCTACATCACGTCGGAGAAACTGATGGAGCGAGGATTCTGCAAGTGACAACACAGGGTGCCCTCGATAAAAGGATCCTGTAAGCAGAACCTGGCCCACAATTCTTGAAGCAAGGGGGATAATATCAGAACTCCGGGTGGATGTGATCACGAGAACCTAATGTTGGAGTTAGTAAAATTTTAACCCGAATAGAAGAGAGATCAGAGTCCCAGAGTAAAGATCGAGGAGTAAAAGATCCTAATACCACCCAATAGGCGACGTGGGCCCGTAAGCCACACAGCCATGTTAGTAAAACAGTTTTCATTGACTAGACTCGATTTCGGCCAAGGAGTTGGAAGAGGGGATTCCTACAGGCAGTCGGCTCTGATACCAACTTGTGACGCCTCCGGCTTAATCGTACACTAATGATACACGCAAATGCACACGATCAAGCCTAAGGACTCACGGGAAGATATCACAACACAACTCTAAAACATAACTAAAGTCATACAAGCTTTATATTACAAGCCAGGGGCCTCGAGGGCTCGAATACATAAGCTCGCATACAAGCGTCAGCGGAAGCATCAGATATCTGAGTACAGATATAAAAGAAAACACAGATAGGCCCTTAGAAGGTGGGGCAAAAGAAAACACTACGATCGAAAGGCGCAGGCCTCCTGCCTGGGACCCTCCGAACCTACTCTTGGTCGTCAGCCAACTCGTAGTAGTATCCACCCTCGGGGTAGTAGTAGCGATCGTCGGCGGGTGCAGCTGTCTCAGGGGCTCCGTCATCTGGTCACGACAAACTGATATGGGAAGAAAAACAAAGCAAAGCAACCGTGAGTACTCCGAAGTACTCAGCAAGCAAGGATCTACACTACATATGCAACATTATCAAAGGAAGGCTGTATATGTGGACTGGGCTGCAGAAATGCCAGAATAGAGAGAAGGCCTAGTCCTATCGAAGACTAGCATCTTCAGCGGTCTTGCAGCAATAGAAGAGAGTAGATCAGCATAGTATAAAGTAGTAGTAATGTTATCAACCTCACCCAGAGATCCTTTCTCGACTTCCTGCGAGAAAACAATCCCAGAGCCATACAGTCATCAACCTCGTCCTGAGATCCCTTCTTGACTCCCTGCGAGAAGCAATCCCAGAGCCATAGTATCCAATTCTAGTTGTATCGATCGGGATACAACTCCGAGTGTCCGTTACCGAGGATCCGGCTATGCATAGATTAGTTCTTCCCTGCAGGGGTGCACCAACTTACCCACCACGCTCGCTTAACTCTGGCCGGACACACTTTCTGGGTCCTGCCCGGCCTCGGTCAAACGGCACACCGCAACCCTACCTAGAGCTCAGCAGAGAGGTCCCCGCCGGTCTACAACCTAAGCGCCCAGGGGTCTTGGGCCATCGCCCTGTGCACTCCGGGTCGTTGTGTGCAGGGTGGATACCAGCACAGCCTCGGATGGTCGGTACGATCCGACCGTGCCACAATGCTGAACTGGACGTCTGACAGAACTTTCGGCTGATGCCACGATGCGGAGTGCCCATAACATTTCCCGCGTGATGGTTAGTGCTATCGGGCCAGAGGCCCACTCAGATCAAATATCCAAATCGTAGTGTGTTGGTAGTGCGGTAGTGAGCAGAGACTCACGATCGATGTGACCCCGTCGCCCCGTCTCGCGGACTTGCGGCAAGGGCCAAGAATGCCCGGCCACGCCTCGTATTCATCACTCGGGCACCATCCAGGTCAACCCGTCTCGCAAAAAGATTGTCGGGAACTCAGGTCCACCTCTACTGGGCGGTACCGCCTGTCCCTCCAGTTCTGCAGTAAAAGTAACTCCCTCGGGTCGCCCTCGGGGCCGACCCGTTTCTAACAAAGTTCAGGGGTAATGTCACAGTAACCGTGTGTCCATAACATCAGGGGAATCCGAGGTATCACCCTCGTTGGATTCCTACTCGATGTATCTGTCAAGGTGAACTCAGAGGAATCACCCTCGATGGGTTCACACTTGATGTGTTGCACGACAGCGTCGTTATCGGAAGTGGTGAAGGAGGAATCACCCTCGATGACCACAACAGAATAGCTACTCTACAGAGTTAGCATCAGAAGTGCTACACGAGGTATCACCCTCGGCACTCGATAGTAACGCTGCAGTGTCGTTACAACTAAGGGGGTGATGTGCGGAGCCGGGGCCTGGTTGTCGAGTCTTCTGATAATCCAGCGGGGCAATCGGGACAAGTGGGGTCACTAGGTCTCTATCCAGCCTATACTAAACAGTTTAGGATAAGCAGGTAAGGTATCAATAGCAGGTTACAATAAACAGGCTATGCATCAGAATAGGATAAACAGTAGCAGCAGCAAGTCTAATGCAAGCATGAGAAAATAGAATGGGCGATATCGGGATGATCAAAGGGGGGAGCTTGCCTGGTTGCTCTGGCAAGAAAGAGGGGTCGTCAATGGTGTCGTCGGGCTCCTGAGCTGCGTCGGTCTCGGGGACGACGTCGGTGTCGGGGTCTACCGAGAGAGAAGAGGGGGAAGAAACAGTAAATATAAAGCAAACAAGAGCATGACATGACAATACGCAGAGCTAGGGGTGACCTATCGCAGTGCTTGGCGATACAGACGAAGAGGAATAACATCCGGGAATGTTTTCCCGAAGTTTGGCATTTTCGGACAGATGAAACGGAGGGGGACGGTTGCATGTTCGCTATACTAGAGACGTGTGGCGGACGAACGGACCGCGAAATCGGATTCGTCTCGTCGTTCTGAGCAATTTTCATGTACAAAGTTTTTCTATCGGAGTTACGGATTATTTTCTATGATTTTCTAAAGTTTAAACTAAATTCTGGAATTATTTAAATGATTAAATCCAACATTATCCGAAACAGTGCTTGCTGACGTCAGCATGACATCACAGGTTAATTAGACAAAACTGATTAGTCCTAATTAGGTGATTAGTTTAACTAAGTTTAATTAAACCAGATTAATTAAGTTAATTATTTCACAAATTAATTAACTAATTAACTTTATTATTATTTATTTAATTTTATTATTTTTCTTAATTCTTTTCTTCTTCTTTTTAAACGTTCTGGGGCGGGGCCCCCTAGTCAGTGGCCCGGAGGGCCATAGCGGGCGCGGGCGTCGGGCGCTGTCCCGTGGGGGCGCACCCGATTGGGCGCGGGTGCCGGCGCGACGGGTCGGAGGTGGGGCACAATGGCGGTGGCGAGCGGCTACGCTAGGCGAGGCCGTGGCCGGAGCGGCGCGCGGCCGGCAGCGAAGCGGCGAGCAGGGGCCGCGGCAGGGGAGCCCGGGGGCGCGGTGGCGCGGGGCGTGAGACGGATGAGGCCACCGCAGGTGGGAGGCGCGAGCTGCGGTGCGGGCGCGCGAGCGCGCGCGCTTCAGCCCGGGCAGGCGCGGCCAGGAGCAGGAGGGAGAGAAGGAGAGGCTGGGGCCTCACCGCGGGGCCGTAGGGACAAGGGCAGCGGTGCTCGGGGAGGAGGACGGGGACGACGGCGAAGGGATCGAGGCGGTGGAGCAGCGGCGGGGCGGCGTGCGTCGACGACGGGTGGCCGAGGCGGAGGCGCTCCGGGCGGCGACCGGGCCACCGGCGACGAGGGCTGCAGGGTGGTGAGCGGCGACGGGATCGATCCCGATCCAGGGGGAATCGGGGGAGTGAGGGGGGAAGTGGAGACGAGCGGTTCGGGGGGGAAGTGGGGTGGCGCTAGGGTTCGGCCAGGTGGAGAGGGGGTTAGTAGGTGGGGAGGTGGGCCGGCCTGGTGGGCAGTTGGCTGGGCCGTGGCCCAGTTGGGCCAGGGTTTTGCTGTTTTTATTTTCTTTTACTTCTTTTCTTTTTCTTTGTTTTGTCCTTTGTTTTTATTTCAAATGACTTTTGCAAACTATGATACTTGCCAAAATAAATGCTATGCAATATTTACCACTGTTTTAAAATGGTTAGGAGGCAAATGGATTCCATATTAATTGTAGATTAAATAAAATGGAATAAACACTTCTGTTTTGTTGCTATTTCTTGCTGTTAGAGTTACTTAATTAATTTCATTAATGTTGCTGCTATTTGTATAAATGCCTTGGGAATATTTGCAACATGATGGACATTTTAGTTCCTGGATTTGAACAACTTTTATATTTACTTTAAGTTTGAATTTCCGTTTGAATTTGAATTATGAAATGAGATATGTTACTAATGATGATTAAGCACTGTTGATCATAATGACCTGGCATAATCAAAAGGGTGATCACTGTAGCTTAATACATGGGGTGTTACACGGTGATGCTGCAACGGGGGAAGATGAAGATCAAGAGGAACCAGACGATGTGCCCGATGATGATTTTCGCCGGGTCATTGTTGATGCAAAGAGACAATGCGAAAGTGAAAAGGAGAAGTTGAAGTTCAATTGCATGTTAGAGGATCACAAAAAAGGGTTGTACCCCAATTGCGAAGATGGCAACACAAAGCTCGGTACCACACTGGAATTGCTGCAATGGAAGGCAGACAATGGTGTATTTGAGAACAGATTTGAGAAGCTACTGAAAATATTGAAGAAAAAGTTTCCAAAGAATAACGAATTGCCCGACAGTATGTACGGAGCAAAGAAGGTTCTATGCCCTCTAGGATTGGACGTGCAGAAGATACATGCTTGCCCTAATGACTGCATCCTCTACCGCTGTGCGTACGAGGATTTGAATGCATGCCCGGTATGCGGTGCATTGCGTTATAAGATCAGACGAGATGACCCTGGTGATGTTGACGGCGGGTGCCCCAGGAAGAGGGTTCCTGCCAAGGTGATGTGGTATGCTCCTATAATACCATGGTTGAAACCTCTGTTCAGAAACAAAGAGCATGCCAAGTTGATGCGATGGCACAAAGAGGATCGTAAGAAAGACGGGAAGTTGAGAGCACCCGCTGACGCGTTGTAGTGGAGAAAAATCAAGAGAAAGTGCGGGGACTTTGCAGGTGACGCAAGGAACGTATGGTTTTGTTTAAGCACGGATGGCATTAATCCTTTTGGGGAGCAGAGCAGCAATCATAGCACCTGGCCCGTGACTCTATGTATATATAACCTTCCTCCTTGGCTGTGCATGAAGCGGAAGTTCATTATGATGCCAGTGCTAATCGAAGGCCCTAAGCAACCCAGCAACGACATTGATGTGTACCTAAGGCCATTAGTTGAAGAACTTGTACAACTGTGGAATGGAAAAGGTGTACATGTGTGGGATGAGCACAACGAGCAGGAATTTGACCTATATGCGTTGCTGTTTGTAACCATCAATGATTGGCCTGCTCTCAGTAACCTTTCAGGACAGACAAACAAGGGATACCACGCATGCATGCACTGTTTTGATGACACAAAAAGTATATATTTGGACAAATGCAGGAAGAATGTGTACCTGGGGCATCGTCGATTTCTTCCGATCAACCATCAATGTCGAAAGAAAGGCAAGCATTTCAAAGGTGAGGCAGATCACCGGAAGAAGCCCGCCGTCCGTACTGGTGATCACATACTTGCTATAGTCAATGATTTACAAGTAATCTTTGGAAAGGGTCCCGACGGACTATCTATTCCGAATGACGCTGAGGGACGCGCACCCATGTGGAAGAAGAAATCTATATTTTGGGACCTACCCTACTGGAAAGACCTAGAGGTCCTCTCTGCAAGCGACGTGATGCACGTGACGAAGAATCTTTGCGTGAACCTGCTAGGCTTCTTGGGCGTGTATGGGAAGACAAATGATACACCGGAGGCACAGGAGGACCAGCAACATGTGCACGAAAAAGACGGCATGCCTCCAATGCAGTATGAAGGTCCTGCCAGCTACGCTCTTACCAAAGAAGAGAAGGAAATCTTCTTTGAATGCCTGCTCAGTATGAAGGTCCCGTCTAGCATCTCGTCGAATATAAAGGGAATAATAAATATGGCAGAGAAAAAGTTTCAGAACCTAAAGTCTCATGACTACCACGTGATTATGACGCAACTGCTTCCGGTTGCATTGAGGGGGCTTCTACCGGAAAACGTTCGATTAGCCATTGTGAAGCTATGTGCAATCCTCAATGCAATCTCTCAGAAGGTGATCGATCCAGAAATCCTACCAAGGTTAAGGAGTGATCTGGCGCAATGTCTTGTCAGTTTCTAGCTGGTGTTCCCACCATCCTTCTTCAATATCATGACGCACGTCCTAGTTCATCTAGTTGACGAGATTGCCATTATGGGCCCTGTATTTCTACACAATATGTTCCCCTTTGAGAGGTTCATGGGAGTCTTAAAGAAATATGTTCGTAACCGTGCTAGGCCAGAAGGAAGCATCTCCACGGGCCATCAAACAGAGGAGGTCATTGGGTTTTGTGTTGACTTCATTCCTGACCTTAAGAAGATTGGTCTCCCTCAATCACGGTATGAGGGGAGAGTGACTGGAAAAGGCACGCTAGGAGTGGACTCAATAATATGTTGGGCCGGGCGTTCTTGGTCTCAAGCACACTACACAGTTCTACAAAATTCTACCTTGGTGACCCCGTATGTCAATGAACACAAGAATATTCTGTGCTCCAAACACCCGGAGCAGTGTGACGACTGCATTACATGTGAACACATCAGGACTTTCGGCAGTTGGTTGCATACACGTCTCATGGGTGACAACGCTGTTTCTGATGAGCTGTACTCGTTGGCCAGGGGACCATCTTCGACTGTATTGACTTACAAAGGGTACGAGATAAATGGGAATACATTTTACACGATCGCCCAAGATCAAAAGAGCACCAACCAAAATAGTGGTGTCCACTTTGATGCAGTAACCAAGAGGGGAAAGGACACATATTATGGTTACATAGTGGACATATGGGAACTTGACTATGGACATGATTTTAAGGTCCCTTTATTTCAGTGCAAATGGGTCAATCTGTCAGGAGGCGGGGTACAGGTAGACCCACAGTACGGAATGACAACAGTGGATCTGAACAATCTTGGGTACACAGACGAACCATTCGTCCTAGCCAATGATGTGGCGCATGTTTTCTATGTGAAGGACATGTCTACCAAACCGAGAAAAAGAAAAGATAAGGAAGCGAATACATCATATGATGAGCCAATGCGCCACATAGTTCTTTCAGGAAAAAGAGACATCGTGGGAGTGGAGGGCAACACAGACATGTCTGAAGATTTTGAAAAGTTTCATGAAATTCCTCCCTTCAAAGTTAAGGCTGACCCAAGCACCCTGTTAAACGATGAAGATTATCCATGGTTACGGCGCAATAAGCAAAGGACAAAAGCGAAGAAAAAGTGAAGACTTTCTCTCCACAAATATTATGATGATGCCTTTCATCTAGAATATCACTGCAGTTACATATCAAGAAATGAAATCCCTTTGTAAAAGATGAGTTTTCGTCCGAAACCCTGATATACTTCGAAAGAGATTGTCCATTTTGTACACGAAGTGCATCCAGTTTTTGCCATAACCCTCTCAACTTTTTAGAACATGCTATGTGGGTGAAATGATGATACCATGCCAACTTTCAACCTTTTCAGAGTTCATTTGTAGTGCTTTTCAATTTCAGGGTCATTTGGCTTCAAAAAATCAGTAAATGCATGAAAAATAACAAATGAAGTCAGAAAGGGTTGAAAATTGATGATGTGGCTTTGAATGGTGCATTTTGAACACACAAAAAAGTTTGGAGTTCAAATAAGTTCAAAAAAATGAAATCCCTTTGTAACAGATGAGTTTTCATCCGAAACCCTGATATACTTCGAAAGAGATTGTCCATTTTGTACATGAAGTGCATCCAGCTTTTGTCGTAACCCTCTCAACTTTTTAGCACATGCTATGTGGGTGAAATGATGATACATTGCCAACTTTCAACCTTTTCAGAGTTCATTTTAAGTGCTTTTCAATTTCAGGGTCATTTAGCTCAAAGAATGAACTAATAGCAAAAAGAATGAACTAGAAAACTTTTATGAAACTCTAATAGCAAAAAGAATGAACTAAAAATAATCAATTAAAATATTATGTTATGATCAACTAAAACAAAACTATAATATTCTTCAATAGCAAAAAGAATTAACTAAAAAGCTTTTATAAAACTCTAATAGCAAAGGAATCAACTAAAAAGATTTTATAAACCTAGTATTTTTGAAAACTAAATTTTTATAAAATTTATGCAACTAAAATTATCAAGTATTTTTTTTTTCAAAACATCAATAGCAAAAAGAATTTTCATAAAGAATTTTTTTGTTAGAAACTTTAATAGCAAACTAAAGTAACAAAATATGTTTTTGATTAAAAAGACTTTTAAATAACCTAAAAATTACCAAATTGAATATAATGATAAAACACAGTAATATTAAATAGCAGGAAAAAGAACACTCAAAAATCTATTTTATAGTAAAGTTATTCACAAACTAGTGATTCACACAATTTAAAAGAATTCAAATTAAACTATTCAAATTGAAAACTAATGTGTAACAGAAAGTTTATAATTTTTGTGACCTAAAAGCAAAAAGAATCACTGAAAAACTATAAGTATTAGTAAGTACAAACAAAAGAAAATAAATAAAGCAAAAAAGAAAACAAAAAAACTGGAAAAAAAATTAAAAAAAATGCCACCTACTGGGCCACCATGGCCTGAATACGACTAGAAACCCAACCAGCTAGTTGGGCCAGGATTCAGGCCCGCAGCAGGCCCAGTAGGCCCATAAGCAGAGGAGTGTGACATTAGGCCCGTAAGCCTGCAGTTAGAGGAGCTCGAGAGGGTCAGCGCAGCAGCGCTTATAAACAACTCTCGGCCCTCTCAGCTAGCGAGGTGGGACTAAACTTTTGGCCCCGGGCAGCACACCCCTTTCGTCCCGTTGGTGGCACCAACAGGGACCAATACCTACCTTTGGTCCCGTTGGTGGCACCAACTGGGACCAATGCTACCCTTTCGTCCCGGTTCGTGGCCACCAATCGGGACCAACGTCTCTGCTTCCCGCCCTTTGGGCTGACGAAAAGAGACCTTTGGTCCTGGTTTGTGGCACAACCGGGACTAAAGGGGGGCATTGGTCCCGGTTGTACCACGAACCGGGACCAAAGGTGGTTGCTATATAACTCAAGACTTAGGAAATTCCCCCCACCCGCCATTCTTCTCTCGACGCCGCGCCAGGCTGCTGCTGCTGCCCTCCGCCTCGCCTCCCCGCCCCACGCCTCCCATCGGCCCGTCCTCGTCCCCCCTCCCCATACGCCCCCCCCTCGCCCCTGCCCTGCCCCGATGCGCCGCCTCGTGCCCCCTGCCTCGATGCGGCCACCCGTGCCAACTGCCTCGACGCCGGCCGCCCCGTGCCCTGCCCCACGCCGCCCCGCGCCCCCGGTCTGGCCCCGACCACGCCGCACCTCTCCTCCCCGTTCGGTCCAGCCGGCGCCCCCTTCCTCCCTGTCCTCCTCTCTCTGTCCTGTTTTTTTTCGTATATATGATGATTTTTTTTCATAGATGATATGTAGTGTATATGATGACATGTATGTGTATATATGATGATATGTCCTGATTTTCATAAATTTTTTGTTCATATATATGATGATTTTTTTTCATAGAATATGATGTTTTTTGTTCATAGATGATCATATATGATGTTTTTTTGTTCACATTATGCATGGATGTGGATGGAATATGATTTTTTTTTATTCATAGAAATTTTTTTTGTTCATGAGAGAGGCGGGGACGTCGGACATTCATGAGAGAGGCGGTCCGGTCGTCGGACATGTCATGTGGAATTTTTTTTGTTCATAGTAAACTCCTAGCACTTCGACATGAGGGGGGACGTCGATCAACCCCCTCTCCGCCCGACCAAACTCTCGAGTCTCACCCAAACCGGGACTGAGATGTGATAGGTAGTATTTTTTTTGTTCACAGAAAACTCCGTAACTCTTCAACATGAGGGGGGACGTCGATCAACCCCCTCTCGCCCGACCAAACTCTCGAGTCCACCCAAACCGGGACTGAGATGTGATAGGTAGTATATTTTTTTTGTTCATAGAAAACGCCGGTAACTCTTCAACATGAGGGGGGACGTCGATCAACCCCCGCTCGCCCGACCAAACTCTCGAGTCCACCCAAACCGGGACTGAGATGTGATAGGTAGTATTTTTTTTTATCATAGAAAACTCCGGTAACTCTTCAACATGAGGGGGGGCGTTGATCAACCCCCGCTCGCTCGACCAAACTCTCGAGTCCACCCAAACCAGGACTGAGATGTGATAGGTAGTATTTTTTTTTGTTCATAGAAAACTCCGGTAACTCTTCAACATGAGAGGGGACGTCGATCAACCCCCGCTCGCCCGACCAAACTCTCGAGTCCACCCAAATCAGGACTGAGATGTGATAGGTAGTATTTTTTTGTTCATAGAAAACTCCGGTAACTCTTCAACATGAGGGGGGACATCGATCAACCCCCTCTCGCCAAACCAGACTGAAAAAGCGTTGTCGAGGCCACCCCAAACCCTAGAAGCGTTGTCGAGGCCACCCAAATTTACCATGTTTAAAGAGCGTTGTCGAGGCATAGCGATTATTTTTTGCAAAGTGTCATCTCCTGAAAGTATAACCCGATAACTTCGACATGAGGGGAGACGTCGGACATGCATGAGAGAGGCGGTCCGCAACTAATCCATTGCTCATATATGCATATGATTCCTGTGTTGTGATTAATTAGCTTGGTCTATGTTTGCCACTAATATATCCATCTCTCATGTTTGTATATTCCATGTTGTAAATATTGCAGAAACTATGGACAGAATCTTAGAACAAGAAGAGTTGTTGGGGATATAATCCGCGACGGAGGTGATGTCTTATCGTTTCTCAACGACACCGATGGTCAGGAAGGAGAGGACGACGGCTCCGGTGATCCAACAATGGAGGAGGAAGGGAATCATGACGGCTCCGGTGACCGAATGGCGGAGGAAGAAGACCATGATGACGGCTCCGGTGACCGAACGGAGGAGGGAGCTTGCAAAGTCCGGCGAGGTATATATATTAATTAAGCCTGTGCTGACTTGGTGGCATTAATTGTTTTGGTATGTACATATATTAACGCTTCTTTCTTTCTTCTTTTACAGCCCTCCGGATCGAGCCAAACTTCCGTAAGGAGACGAGGCCCGAAGAAAAGTTGCGCCAGGATGAAAGGTTCACGATCACAGCAATTGCGGACGATGGCCAACTGACTGAACCCAAGTGGACGAAGGACACATTTGTTAGTCAGTGCGGAGCTATATGCTAGGACAGCGTCCCGATCAGCGTTGAGCAAGGAATAAGAGTAAGGACCACCACTGAGTTTTTATGTCCAGGATAGACAGAAAGCTGATCTTTGGACCGCGCTGATGGCAAATTTCACCCTACCGCCAGAGGTGGATCCGAATAAGCCAGTTATAGAGCCAAAGTCAAGGTGTTTGCTCTTAAGAAGATGGCAATCTATTCAGGAACGGGAAGAAAGAGTTGAACACAAAGTTTGTCGAGCAAGGGAAGACTCCAGAATTCAAGGGCCGATATGAGAAGATAAGAGATCACTGGCCCGCATTTGTGGCCTACAAGACATCAGAGAAGGGTAAGCAAAGGTCAGAGACAAACAAAAAAAATGCTGCAAAGAAGAAGTATCACCATCACACGGGTCAGGTGGCTACTACAAAGCCGGCCGTTGTTGGACAAAACTGAGCAAGACCTGCTTGCTAAAGGGGTCAACCAGTGACATTGAACTGGCCAGACCGTTCAAGGACTTGGTTTCTTCGGGGTTGGGGAACTTTGGACCCAGAAACAGGGGAGTGTCGTTGGACGGACGAGCAACTTGCATACCCATCAAGAAGCTTCAGAAATATATCAGCGCAGTGCAAAAAGGGACGTTCATTCCCAACAGAGAGAAGGACGAGCTGACTGAGGCCCTCGGGAATCCTGAGCAACCTGGACGAACACGAGGCACACCAGGCTCCGTTCCGTGGGTGGTTGGGTTTCCGGCGCAGGCGGTTACAAAGCCGAGAGAGTCGAAGTACCGAGGACAACTTGCTACAATCGTTGCTTCGAAATCAAAACAAAGGGAAAATACTCTTTCCTTACAATTTCAAGTGAGTGTTACTGTCTTGTGCATATTCGGTTTTCACACTCGAGGTTATAGTAATGTAATTGATGAGTTATGCATGCGTGCGCAGCTTCCACTATATTCTGCTAGAGATTAAGCTTGACCGGGGAGTAGTAACTGTCTTAGACTCGAGACGAAAGATCCCAATAAGTATGCGGACATGACTGCAATGCTCCAGAAGTAAGTTCAATCGACCATTATCGGTTATTGGTGCGCACCATATCATATCGGCAAGTTTGTTCATTTCCGATATCAAGTAATATTTTCTTTGTTCTGGCAGGGTTTGGAAAGAGTTCACCGAACGTTCCGGGACTGCCGAGGGAGATGTGATTTACACACCCGAAAGTAAGTAGTACTAGCTAGTTCCGCGCATCTCCCATCGATTCTAGTTTCATCAATACCATTTATCATGCTTGATTATCAGTTGATTGAACTCTATTCTCGTAAAGTGCTTGTGGCAGGAAGGCGGAAATAATTTATGTGGATACTACGTTTGCGAGTTCATCCACAGCGCGACCTCTCAGCGGGGCTACTCTGACAGACAATATGAAGTACTAAACAATAATATTCACAATTTTATTTTATTACCATTAATTGTGCTGAGTTTCATTCTATATATATATATATATATATATATATATATTATATATATATATATATATAATATATTGACCCCCTTCTTAAATTAGATGTGGTAAATGCAGGATGAATTCCTACCACATGATCGCATACGAGCAATTCAAGAGGAATTGGCGGGATTCTTTCTTGACCACGTCATACATAAAGACGGAGTACCATGTGAAAATTGAAGCTGACTATCGTTAGATGATGTCAGGGATCGTAAGATATGTTTATTGTATATATGTAGTAGCGTCGGATAGAATACGAAAACTGTTGTTCGACCAATCTCGAAGAAAGAGAGGTCACTTCTCTCTGTATATGTTCATGACGATCTTGTGTAATTAATGATTCCTTCATTTGCTTAGTAGCATCGAGTTCTCTCTATATGTAGTAGCTAGCATCGACCAAGCACGGAAAAGAGAGGTCACGTCTCTCTATATGTATAGCTTAGCTAACACAATATGAAACTCCTAATTAAACCATCCAAAACCCTTATAAACCCCCCTTTCAAAAAAAAAAACCCAGCGCCTGCGAGCTGCTAACGCGTGGCAGCCTTTTGGTCCCGGTTGGTGTTACCAACCGGGACTAAAGGTCCTCCTCGCCTGGGCGCCCCGCAGCGGCCACGTGGAGCCCCTTCTTACGAACCGGGACTAAAGGTTTGGGCTTTAGTCCCGACCCTTTAGTCCCGGTTCTAGAACCGGGCTAAAGGGCCTCTGGAACCGGGATAAATGAGCCGTTTTCTACTAGTGCCCAAGCGGCGCTTTTTCTAGCCCGGGGGGGGGGTCGGGGGCGAATGGCTGGAGATGCTCTAAGATTCTCTCTACATCACGTATGCCAGAGGTATAGTAGCTACACCCCTTGACCTTCTGGATTATGCGCATCGAATGGTTTGAGCCAAATATGGAATCATTAGAATGTCCACTCTAGGATATTGACATATTGTACTCCTGCCATATACGGTTGCGAAATGGAAAACTCTTTACGAAATGTAAATCTCTTCGGTGCGTCACACGGCCCACACATATCTATGTAATAAAACGCGTGATCAACAGCCACCCAAAACCATGGGTTAGTGGTGTGCCCTGTTCGTATGTTTGCGCGTTAAATGAGACGACGCGCGAGTAAAAAGAACAGCAAGTCGAACCGTGGAGAACGACATTTACGTTGATGACTTGTTCAACATCAAGTCATCAACGTCCAGGTTTACCACTATCTAAAAACAATCAGAAAAGCCACTTTTTTGGGCCACATTCACAAAGAGCTTATTTGGGCCTCGCCGCCTCCTTAAGGTCATCTGCTCGGTTTTGGGCTACGATGATGATGTGCTTTTGGTCCATTTTCAGAGTGTCTCAGGCTTCTGTGATTGCTCGGCCCATTTGCAGAGTGTCTCAGGCTTCTGTGATTGCTCTAGTCCTGCTGATTAACAGGCACAGAACAATTTCATCTTTAGAATTGTGGAGATCAAAATCAGCCCAGAAGAATGCACAAAGTCCATGTCTTCAATTTAAAACTGAACTGAATTAGCAGAAAATAGCCATACAGAGACTGGCTGGGTTCTGAATAAACCAAAGGAGCAATGTAGTCAAAAAGATACAAGGGCGCATGTCATTTCCTCGACGATGATCAAAGTTGCGCTCTGCTTCTCCACTGAAGTTCGTCTGGAAAAGTCCAAACAACTTTCACGGTCAAACTATGCTGGAGCAGATAGCACATTATATGGGATATGGGCATATGTAAGATTAAAAGGAGCACAAAGAAAGTCAAAATGCAAACATGATTAAATATACATTTTGTAATGGGAAGATAATCAATCTGGACCTACCGTGAATTATACAGATACTGGTCGATCAGTTTATCTATTCATCCTGCTTGGACAGTTGGCTTGTCCTTGTCAGTGCTTGGGCATTTAAACAAAATTCCCGTGCATCCCACCCCACCCATCCACCCACTCCTCACGCCTGGAGCGTTTTTATTTTGACAAGAGCCTCTTCAAGATTTGGCAGAGGACAGCCTAGTCAATTTGTCCACAGACCAACCAGCACCGACCTCGTCAACCCCGGCCATGGAGGTTGCCATATCTGCAGTTGCAGGTGAACTTGTGAGTCGTTCATCTCCTTCCTGATGAACAGGTACCACTCCTCCAGCCATGCACAGTCAGAGGAGAAGGTGGTGAGAGGCTGCAGCATCTCCTGTTGAGAGTGGCACCATCGTCGAGGAGGCGGATTCTCGGTACATAACCAACTCCGGAGATATGCAGCTCAAGATGCTCTCAGAGGCCATGTACCGAGGTCACAGCCTGCTCGATGCCTCGAGGTACCGAGCCCTCCAAGACGCCACAGGCTTCGATGAGGTTAGCAGCAGACGACCCATCTACAGCAGTTTGTATTTTGCCATTCCCCTCAAGCGTTCTAGAACAGCAACGGAGAAAGACGACAAGCCATGCGCCTCGGGTCACATGGTGCCTTGGAAATTTAGAAATTGCTGTTGCTAACATGGCTGAGTTTGTTGTGCTCTGGGTGGATGTGAACGCATGTCTCGAAGGCCATATGAGTTTATCTTTACACCGCAAACTTCATGTTCAGCCAGCACACGCTGAAAAGCAAAAGCTCCTAAGCTTCTTGTTGGAGCACAACAACCCTCCTTATGATCATGCACCGGCCGTTTATTCCGATCATAGGCGGTATCGCAGTTGGGAAAAAACTTTGGTTGCCCATGTGTGTGGCGACGAAAGGGTTCGCTCACGCTCTCTCTTATTTGCACTTGAATGGAGACAGCCATTTGAGGATGCGTGACGATGGAAGGACCATGTTTGGGAGGACAACACTGGTAGTTATTGAGTTTGCTTCTGATGTAGGTGACGATGACTGGAAAACTTTCAGCCTTTTTTCAGAAGGATGGGCAGAGGAGCACATCATCATCGTAGTAAACTTAAAACACTAGCCCGGTTTGGAACGGTGAAACCAATCTTCCTTAGTGCTCTATCTTACGATGAGTTAGGTACCTTTTCAAGACGCTGGCATTTGGAAGCGTAGACCGGCAGAGCATCCAGGCTAGCACAAATAGCAGCAGATGAAATTGCCAAGGTGCTGCACAGTGTGCAAGGTTCACTTGTGGGAAGTAAATGTGTTTGCGGATGTCTTCAGAAGGAATCTCGATGCTCGTTTGGTCTTGCATATTGAACAAGGGGATAAGACTGGTTAAAAGAAACCTCTCCATATATGGCGTGCACCCAACCATGCTTATAGAACAAGGCCACCAGTGGGACATAACGGACCTCGCCTCCCATCCACTTAGCATGATACCGTTTAAAAAACCAGAGGAATCGCCAAGCGTGTCGTTAGGGGCACTTGTAGCAACCCTAGCGTCAGACCCGAAGGAGACTTCACTCTGTCGCATGGGAATCAAGGATACCCCCTCATAAATCATTTGTTCATTATGTCACGAGTCGCGCTCAGGATACACATGAAGGTGGTAGCAGTGGCTTGCCGGGGAGGAGAAGCGCCGAGGCGTGCCATTCTAATGTTGCTTCAAGACTAGTGTAATGTGATTCCAATTTGCTTCAGACTAGTGTAATGTGATTCCATTTTGCTTCAGACTAGTGTAATGTGATTCTAATTTGCTCCAGACCAGTGTATGTGTAACTCTTGTTGTAATTTTTTCTTCGACGCGGCGAACGGACGTGTTCATGTATGTATACTCACGAAGTATTACCAGGCCCTGTTTTCTTCAGCTTTATTAGGGAACAGATTCAGCTTTGAGAAGCAGAAGCGAAACAAAACAGCCATTGCAGAACCGCTTTGCAAAACCAGCCGAAAGCTGATCCGGGCTATTTTCAGTGCATTGGGCTGAAGCACGTCCCGGCGTACTTCAGTGCAAAATTTATCAGATCCACAGCTGATTCTGTGGAAGCTGAAGCCCGAACAGCAAGGACAAATTCATCAGACCCAAGCCCCCTCCCCCTCTTCTGGACAGCGAATTCAGCTAACGGCATCATCTAAGTGGCAGATCAGATACCTACTGCTACCACTCCACCTGTCACCAGCTCGTCTCAGTAAGGTGGCGTCAGAAACTGAACCAACAAGAAGAGGTTTCGACTAGCATTTTGATACTACCAAGAAACCGAACTCTATGCATGTGCAGTTGCAATTACAAGAGGCGATTAAATCAAGGAGTCTGCTTAGGTGGCCGGAGTCCTTAAAAACCAGTAGATTTGCGAGATTCGGGAAACCGGAACAGGTTTTAGATTGGAATTACCGGGGATTTCGAAGAACTAGCAGAGCTCCGCGGCGGCGCGCGCCGTCTGCGAGGCTCCAGGTCGTAATCGACCGAGCTAGGCGGCCTCCCCTCCCTCACTCCGGCAACCTCGCGTCAGCGACCACCGTGGACCCGCAGCGGAATGCCGCCATGGCGCGTGTGGGGAAGAAGGGGATTGGGATGGACTGGGCGCTGACGACTGGGCCCCACGGGAAACATAAATCTATTTTTTAAGCGAGAAAAAAGGTTTGGTCCCTGCAAGATTTGGTGCTGTGTAGGCAGGTCCCACACGTCAGAGCAGATGGATCTTCCTTCAATTTCCGTGGCCACACTTTTTCTTTTTGGAGCGTTAGTGGTCACAAATTGAAGGTGTTTTTTTTTTGGATTTTTTTTATCAAATACTCCCTCCGTCCCATATATAAGAGCGTATTTTACATTAGTATGTAAAAACGCTTGTATATTATAGGACGGACGGAATATCAAATATCTATTGTCTTTTTTTGTGCTTATTAATATCTACTGTCCTAAGACATTATAGCTCAATTTTGAAGGTGTTTTGGTTTAGAGAGCGGTGACGCAAATGGTACTAAGAGAATTAAATAATGCTGGGATTTTAAACACCAAATAGTAAACCAATACCCATCTAGGGTTTGATACCCTCATGGTGATCCCACGGTGAGGCCACCATACCACCATGGACCAGAGATCTCCCCTCCGGTATGATATTGGATTAATCTACATAGGGTTTAGCCCCGGCTCTGGGGGGAGCGACGACGTGTTTCTTCAGTTTTCTTAATCTGTGGACATAATAACACAAGTGCAATCATGAAAACTAAGACAAAAATAATTCTTTTTTCTTTCAAGGAGGAGACATGACAATTCTTGGAGGATTTGTCAGACCGTATATAATATGGCATGTTAATGATGAAATCATCACATTTTGGTGCATCTTCCAGCTCACCATCTAGTTATAGCTCCTTGTTTGCCATGTCTTGTCATCCAATAAAAGTAAAAAAAAAAAAAAGATCATCATCTCCAGGTATACACATAATTTTTTTTACATAGGTATAGTTTTTTTTTACATGAGGTATCACATAGCTTCCTATATGCTCTATACCACTACGTGTGTATCCAGTAGTATGATTACGACACCCTTGGATTTTCCATTTACCAGTAGTTTTTTTTCATTTTATTAGTAGCTTATTATAAGATCTCCCTACACGCAATTATACCAGAGGTACATAGCAGCTAGGCCCATTGACTTGTGGAATAACGCGCGTTTGTAAAAAGTTTGGCTAAATATGCCCCTGGATTGACTTGTGCTTCTCAAATGTAAAATCTCCAACCTAAATCGACGCGTCTCAGAAACTTCCACGGTTGGTAAAACGATGATTGGCAACCACATGAAGCCACAGGTTAGCGGCGCCCCTGTCGCACCGCTTACACGCAAAGTGAGGCATGCGCGAGTATCGACGGTAAGTGGAACCTTGTAACTCCAACTTTTATCTAGCCACATGTACACTTGCAGACAGTGCAGTGTGGCAAAGTGTATTTTTTCCTGAATGAATTCAGTGCGTCCACTCTGGAAACAAGCACAGAAGACACTATTGGGCCTCGTTGGCAAACAAATAACTCCTTTGGGCCGTGCGTCCCTCTTTGAGGTCGTCATCCTGTTCGGTTTTGGGCCGAAATGCCGTGGCCTTTCTGCCCATTTCGGAGCTTCTCATGCTTCTGTGATTGCTCTGGTCCTATTGATCACAGCGACAAAACAATTTCAACTATCCCTAAAAAAACAATTTCAACTGGGGAAGAAAATTCCCAGTTTTGCACAGGAAACAAAACCAGGTCAACAAAACTAAACCAGCACAAAAATGAGATGCACGGGGACTGACCGGGCTCTGAAGAATCCAAACAAGTCAGGTATGGAGTTGCGGTCCTCGTCACCAGGGCCACGACGCGTACCCGTCTCCCACCAGTTCTTTGCCAAAAACGAGTGGCGCCCTGCGTCTCCAGTCAAGCTCATCTGGAAATTTCCTCGGTTAAAATCTGCTATAGTAGGGTACACAGAATTAAATGGTCGTTATTGAGCCATTGGGGCATGCCATTTTCTACAATAAGCTTCTGAAGAAGCAACGGCAAATCAGTAATTGGGTGTATGTTTGTTTCTTGTCACAAAATTCAGTCTTCCTCGCATTTAAAAAAAAAGTCTAATTGGATATTCAGTTACACTGCATGGATGGGTTAGTTATATCCAGGGCAAAATTCAGTATAACAGAGCCAAAGACTCTTGCACGCATGGAATTGAACTGAATTTACTGAGGTTTAATTGTGATGATGCGTCAGAGTCGAACAATTTACACAGACCTTTTCCAACAACAGGTTTAAAAAAACAAAACGGTAGTTTTGAGGATCCGAAAGGAACCATCTGGGCTGGACTTTTGAGCCCAAATCTGATTAGAATCTCAATGTTGCCAGTCCACTCGAATCATTAAGATCACTTGCAGATGGCTAGCTTGCTGTCATGTCATACAAAGTATGTATTGTCCATTATTATCAGGAAGCAACAAAACCTGAGATAGAATCACTTACTAAAAGTTCATGAAATTAAAAAAACGCACAGATTTGAAAAAGTGTTCATGATTTTTTTTAAAAAATCACAAATTTAACATTTTCACAATTTTGAAAAAACACTTCGCAAACTACAAATATGTTCAAGGATTTTTTAAAGAAAAATAAAAAAGAATAGGATAAAGAAAAACGAACAGAAAAAAAAGGAAAACGAAAGAAAAAAAAACAACGCCTGGGAACATTCTAGAAGCATACAAAACCGGATGGGAGAATTCCACCAAATAGGATATTTCACTGATCACATCACAGAGACAAAAAACAATTTCCTTCCCCGCAAAAAAAAAAAAAAAAACAGAGACAAAAACAATTTCAACTACGAAGAAAAAACTCCCAGTTGTACACAGGAAACAAAACCAGTCTCTAAACTAAACAAGCACAAAAATAAGCCACACGGGGCTGACTGACTGACTGACCGGCTCTGAAGAAACCAAGGGAGTCAGGCGTTGGTCGCAGTTCTCGTCATCATTCGCCGCGACGTGTCGTCTCCTACCAGTTTCTTGCCAAAAACGAGTGACACCCTGCGTCTCCAGTCAAGCTCATCTAGAAAAATACCAAAAGAAATTCCGCGGTCAGAATTGCTAGAGTAGAGCAGCACACATAATTGAATAAAAAGGTCGAACGAAAAGACAGGCACAAAGATAATACTATATGCAATTTTTTATGAACAATAATTAATGTGGATTGGACAGTTGGCTTGTCCTTGTCAATGTTTGGACGTTGACCCTCTTACTCTCGACGACCCCCTCGTCGCCTCCCTCGGCGGCGGCGGGGGACCACTAGCCGCCGCCGCAGCCCCCTCCCACCTCGCCCCACCTCCTCGCCGCCGCCTGATGGTGGCGGCGGGGCCTCTGCTGCCCTGCCTCTACGTGGGGAGTCCCGGATCTGGAGACGGCGGCTCCTTTGGCGAGGCACGGCAGGCTCCGGGAGCAAACGTGACGGGCGGTGGATTTCTGGTGTCTGGCCGCGCGGGCGGCGGGATCCCAGTGGTCGTTGGCGGCTGGCGGGGCTTCTGCGGGCGGTCGGGCGCGCGATCTGGCGCCTCCCTCCTCCCCTGTTCGCGTGCGGGCCAGCCTGGGGGCCGCGCTTCCCTTTGGTCGGTTCTGTACAGGAGGCGCTGGTGGTGGGGGCGGGTGATCTAGTTCGGGACGAATCCCTGGCCGGCCATGACCAGCCGCGCCGACGGCGACGCCTGAGGGCGTCGTTCCCTTCCTTGAGGCATCGGTATGGACTGATCTCCTCACTTCCCCTTCCCCTAGGTCTCCCGGGCGAAAGCCCTAACTTTGTTGGGCGGCGGCGGCTCTCAGGCGCCGTTCCCTTTTGAAGGGCCGCTTTGGGAACCTTGGGGTTGGGTGGCGCTTGTGGGTGGTGGGGTACGGCGGTTGGCGGACCTATCCTAGCAGGATCACGTCCGTTGCTTGGAGATGGACTCGACGTTGGGGGGGGTCGTCGTTCGGCGTCGTGGTGGCGTCCATGGCGGAGGAACTACCAAGGCTCGCGTAGGTGGAGGTCGTCGTCTGGCGTCGTGGTGGCATCGATGGCGGAGGACTGCCAAGGCACTGTCGACTACCTGCCACGACAAACAGGCGTCACTGCTCTGAAGATGACCAGTGGAAGATGGCGGCGACGACACATGTAAGTGCTCGGACCGGTTTGTGCCTCGACCCGGTAGGATGGCTCGGTCGGGCCTCCGGCTTTAGATGTTAGGCTTAGGTGAGAGGTCTGGGTATGTGGCCCAGCTTGCACCCCTCATCCATATGGATAGTAGTAGCGGTTAGATGTTGCCAAGATGGCGGTTTCAGGCATATTGTTGTTCTACTTTTAAGGTCCTCGAGAATAATCAATAAAATGGCCGCATGCATCTCCCAGATGCAGAGGCGCGGGTCATCCTTCTTTTCTAAAAAAAAAAACATGTTGGACGTTTAGAAAATATTATCTGTTCGTGACGGTAGAAGTTGCAAAAGAACCCAAATGAAGGGGTCAAGAGAAATTAAATATTAACAAAGTGTATAAGAATTGAATCTAAGCTATCACCAACGACCAGGGGTCACGTTCTGATTGGCGGACGTAGCTATCTTTATTTTGTGACACTTACTAGATACCCGTAGTTATGACAAGTATGGTCCTGGCATTTATATACAACAATTATGAAATACGTATATCATTTGGTCGCTTTCCTAGAACTACAAAGATGCCCCAGTAGCTAGCTTTTGGATGTACTTTTTAACTCCTAAGCACCACAAGCATCCACTTCAACGGGTAGATGCGTACATAACCTGTCACAACTTGTGATTAATCCATGTAAATGACGTTGCCCACGATTAAAGCTATACATACATATATGCAGAAGTACCCTTAATTTCGTCCAGCTATATGGTCCACTTGATCATAAATTCCCATCGACCCATGTGGTTTGTTCGTACATGCATGTTCTCCGCCTGATTATTGTAACATCCCCAGATGTTAACCCGTCATCTACCTAATTAATGTGCATGTCATTATATTTCCCTAAGTCAAATGCCACTTGTCCCAACCCACTTCAAATTCATACTTGAAATAAAGTCAAATATTTATTTCTTCAAGCTGCAAAACTAAAATGTTTAAAATATAGCAAATAAATCCAGGAGCAGTAATAAAAATATAGCACATAAATTGAATAGTTGAGTGACTCTAACAGCCTACAAATAGTCCAGCAAGCATTTATTTGTCCTTTTCAATTTAAAAATGTCTACCTTTTCCAAATGGATCCAAACTTTTTGTGCCCATCTCAGTAGGTTCCAATGCAATTAAGAGTCAAGATCCACCCTTAACAAAACTCAATGATAGCTCAAATAAATACAACAGGAGCTATTTCCTTGTTCAGAAAAGAAAAGGCAAAACTGCCTCTGTGCTTTGGCTTGGCCCGTTGCTACAGTCGCGGCCCAACCCACTGGACGGTCATCTCTCCCTCTCGCTCGCTGTCACTCCCGGTGCCGGCACGCACGTAGCCTCGCTGTCGCACTACCGAATCGTCGCCCCTTCTTCTTAAAGTCCTCCCTCGAGCTCCCTAGCCCATTCCCCAAACCCTAGCATCCCCCATTTGCCCCTTGCCCCCCTTGCTCTCTCTTCCCCCGATCTCGCTGCCCGAGCGCGCGCCGCCGCATCTTCGTCTCAGCGCGGCCACCGGTGCCGCCTCGTCTCTCGAGCGGCCCGAGGAATCGCCAGCCTCTGCCCGAACGCCTGCTGCCCTTCGCTGGTCCGGAGGCTCTACATCGCCGGATCCTCACCGCCCACCTTCACCGACCGCCGCCGCCGTCCCCACCAACTTCAGCGACCCGCTGCAGTCCTAAGCTTTCGCGGGCCTTCTTTGCGCCTCGCGGTGAGCTCCTCTCTCATCCCCTCTCTCCTCGTTTGCTATCCTCTGCGCCCGAAGCGGCCAGTCCTCGCCATGGCCGAGCTCGCTCCGCGAGCAGCTGGCCGCCGTCGCCTGCAGTCGTTGCCGAGGCGGGCAAGCACGGCAACGTGCTCGAGGCACCTCCCGGTGCGCCCGCCCGAGCCATAGCTCGTCTCCTCGTTGCCCCCTGGTCGCGTTCCGCACCTCGGCCGAACTCCGGCGCCAACGGCGGTCGACGCCGCCGTCGACTCGTCCGTCTTTCAACCCGTGAGTGCCGTTAGATCGACGCGGATCGGTCCCCTCGTTCGAACCCAGGTTATCGCGTGTGTTTTTGGTGATCTGTAGCCGATTCCCATCGGGTCGCGCATCGCCGCCGCGGCTAGGGCTCGCGGCTCCTGTTCCGGGACTCCAACGGTGGCACCGATGTGGGGCCCGCCCACGGACACTGCCAGTGGGCCCCTGCCCCCATTGACCCAGTTGACTTTAGTCAACGCATGATTACTGTTCACCATAGACGCTGACATGTGGGCCCTTTCTATAATTATCAATAAACAGTTTTTAATTAAAATCTAATTAGTTTAAACCTCACTAATCACTTGACACGTGGGCCCACCCCACTAATTAACTCTGTTAATTAGTTTAAACATCTGTTAAACCCAGGAGGCTACAGGTGGGCCCCACCTGTCGGTTTGACCAGTCAGCGGCTCAGCTGACGCATTGCTGACGTCATGCTGACGTCATAATTTCCTTTTTGTTAAAAGTAATTTAATTCCAGAAAATCAATAAAATCTTTAAAAATTAATAACTTTTAAACCGTAGCTCGGATTGAAAAAGTTTTGTAAAACATGAAAGTTGCTCAGAACGACGAGACGAGTCTAATCGTGCCATTTGTTCCCTTGTCAGAACCTCCTATGTAGGAGAACTCGTAACTCCGAGCCCGATTCCGATAGTGAATAGTGCACACACACTGGGTAATAACCCCAAGTTAATTCTAAATAACTAAAATGACTTAGATGCATATTTAGGCAACCCTGCACTGCATCATAGCATAGCACGCACTGTGGTTCATCTGTTTGCATTAGTTTACCTGTTTCTTCCCCCTATTCTCTCTCGGTAGACCCGACGTGACGTAGCTCCCGAGGCAGACGCAGCTGCTCGGAGTACGACTACGTCCCGACGACCCACACGACGACCTTGCCCTTGGCCCCAGAGCAAAACAGGCAAGCACCCCCTTTTGACATGCATATATCGCCTATTCTCTTCTCTCTTATGCTGCATTAGAACTGCTATGCTACTGTTTTCCTATATCTGCTGCATAGCCTGGTTTATTGTAACCTGCCTGCTTGCTACCTGCTGGTTATCCTAGACTGTTTAGAATAGGCTGGGGTAGAGATCCGACAGAGACCCCACTTGAGACCCCGACTGCCGCTGGATATCAGAAGACCCGATCATCGGGATTGAAGACAGACCCTGGCACCAGCAAACATTACACTTCCCCCGTTGGCGACACTACTGGTACCGTCGAGTGCCGATGGTGATACCTGTGCACACTCTGATGTAACTTGTAGGTTAGTGAACCGGTCGTGGTAAGCGAGGGTGATTCCTCCTACACCACCCCGATAACGACATCGCGATGCAACACTTCAAGAGGTGGACCTCAAGCGTGTGATCCCTCTTTGTTCACCTTGACGGTAACATCAGTGGAATTCCATCGAGGGGTGATTTCCTCGGGTTTCCCTTGGTGTTGGACACACGGATACTATTGATACTGTGACTTGCACTGTGCCATGTTACTAAAGACGGGTCGGCCCTGAGGGATACCCGCGCGAGCTAATGCGGAATGATGTGGAGTCGGGGGTACCTGGATGGTGCCCGCGAGATAACACGAGGAGTGGCCGGGCATTCTTAGCCCTGCCGCAAGTCCTCGAGACGGGGCGACGGGTCACATCGATCGTGAGTCTCTGCTCACCGCGCGCGACTCCTAAACCAACTTAACGGTTTTGGATATTGATCCGAGGGCCGCTGGCCTGATGCACTAACCATCACGTGGGTAGTAATGGGCGTTCTGCGTGTATATTCAGCCGAGCTTAAATAGACGTCAGCGAATCGAGCGGCGCGCGGCTGAATTGGACTGGACCACTGACTTGCATAAGGGTTGCTAGGTCTGCTTTCAGCCGCATTCGCAAACGTGCAGGAGGTCCGGGGCGATGGCCCAAGACCCCTGGGGGCATAGGTTTAGTCCGGCGTGTGACCATCTCGTTAAGTATCCTCGGGTGGGTTGCGGCGGTATCGTTTAAGCCGAGGGCGGGCTGACCCAAAAAGTGTGTCCGGCCGTAGTTAAGCGAGCGTGTGGTACTTGGTGCACCCCTGCAGGGAGAAACTTCATCGATAGCCTGTCCTACATTAACGATACTCGGAGTTTATCCATCGGTACAACTAGAACTTGGATGAAACTGGATAGTACGGCTCCTGGGATTACTTTCTCCCATGGAGTTACGATAGAAGGATCTCAGTGCGAGGTTATGACTGATGCTTGAGTCTCTATGGTGAAGCGGTCTCTGGTGTGAACTACTACTATTTATCTGCTACTCTTCTTATTGCTGGCAAGACCGCTGAAGATTGTTGAAGATGCAGTTTCGATAGGACAGGCCTTCCTTCTATTTCTGGCATTTCTGCAGCCAGTCCACTATACACCTCCTTTGAATATGTTGCATATGTAGTGTAGATCCTTTGCTTGCTGAGTACTTCGGAGTACTCACGTTTGCTTGCTTTTTTTGTTTTTCCCCCTATCCGTTTGTGCCACCAGCCGCGGAGCCCCTGAGCCAGAGCACACCGCCGACGATCGTACTACTACCTAACCCGAGGGTAACTCTACTACGATGAGCACTACGACCAGGTAGGATACGGAGGGTCCAGGGCGGAGGGCCTCGCCTTCGATTCGTCATTTTATTCTTTCTTGCCCCACCTTCTAAGGGCCTATCTGTCTTCCTTTATATCTGTACTCAGATATCTGATGCTTTTCCGCTGACGCTTGTATCACGAGCTTTGTATTCGAGCCCTCGAGGCCCTGGCTTGTAATATTAAGCTTGTATGACTTTAGTTTATGTTTTAGAGTTGTGTTGTGATATCTTGCGTGAGTCCCTTAGGCTTTGATCGTGTGCATTTGCGTGTATATTAGTGACAATTAAGCCGGGTTCGTCCCACAATTATGTTGATTTCTTGTGCAACATTCCATCATATGGATTGGCCCTTGTTATCCATAATCCAAATCAAAGGGTTGCCAGTTGAATATAACGTCTATATGTGGCTCTGTGGTTTTCAATGCATCCTTGTCCTTGCCCATCTGCCCATGCATTGGGTGGCAGTGCAGGGCACAACCCTTGTTTTTTCTTCTGCCTGTTAGGTGTAGGTCAAAATTGCAAGGCGGCCCAGTTGTTGGGGCTAATACCATTTTCCCACAATATATGCCTCTGAAGACGCAACAACGGCAAATCAGTATTGATTGTATGTTTGTTTCCCTTCACAAAATTCAAGCTTTTCCCGCAAAAAAAACAAAAAAAAACAGTCTAGCTGGATTTTGAGTTTACGCTGCATGGATTATTGGATGGGCGAGTTATATTGAAGGCAAATTTCAGTATAATTGAGCCAAAGACTTCTTGCACGCAATGACGTCGAACTGAATTTAGTCGATAGTACCTTTCCAACAAACACACGTTAGAAAAAAACAAAAGGCAGTTTTTGGGGTCAGAAAGCTCAGCTGGGTGGGAGTTTTTCAGGCCAAAAACCGATCAGAATCATTTTTTCCCAACCCACTCTAACCCCATAAGATCAACTTGTGATGGGCCACTTGCTGCCATGTAAAGTATGCGTTTTGCCCCTTTTTTCGCAAGACGCAACGAGCTGGATAGATAGAATCAACTGTACTAAACTGCAACGAAATTAAAAAGGTGCTCATGAATAATAACGAAACATTCAAACGAATTTTAAAAAACACACAAATTTTAAAAAAATCACAAGATTGGAAAAAGTCCGCAAATTCCAAATAATGTTTCATTGGATTTTTAAAGGATAAATAAAAAGAAAAAACACGCCTATAAACATCTAAAACTTCACGAAACCGGATGGAAATTCGTCCAAATAGGTATTCCACGGATCACAGGGACAAAACCATTCAACTAGGAAGAACACTCCTCGTTTTGGAACGGAAACACAACCCGGCAATTAAACTACAACAGCACAAAAATAAGCCACACGGGGCTCTGAAGAAACCAAAGGAGTCCAGGCATGGAGTCGCTGTTCTCGTCATCGTTCCCACGCCGCGTACCTCTCCCACAACTTCTTTGCCCAAAGAACGAGGCGCCCTGTCGTCTTCAGTCAAGCCATCTAGAAATCCCAAGAAATTTCCGTGGTCAGAATTTGCTAGTGTCGAGCCACCACATAATTGAATCAAAAAAATCCAACGAGGACGAGCAGACAGATAATTAGATATGTACACTTTATTATGTAACAATAATTAAAGTGGTTTGGACAAGTTTGCTTCTCCTTGTCACGCGTTGGACGTTTAGAAAATATCACCGCACACAACCACTCAAGTCCCAGTCAACAGTCTTAGTCATCCCTTGATAATTTTCACCATTTTGCCCAGAGTCTTTGCAAGACTTGGCAAAGAGGCCAGCCTAGTTAAATTAGCCCAGTGACCGCCAGCCAGCAGCTTTACTCATCATCCTTCCTTGCCCATGGGGTTGCCATGTCGCAGTGTTTTCAGGCGAACTTGTCAGCCGGTTCATCTCCTTGCTGATGAGCCGTACCCACTCCTCCATCATGCACAATCGAAGGAGCAGA